>JAWRVF010000283.1:341246-386914 GCA_036785485.1 Physcomitrellopsis africana
TATAGCATATACTAAGCACAACAACAATCACAAATCCAAAAAATTTCACTTATAGATCTATAATAAAATTCACAAAATACTCAAAAATGTAAACTCCTTATTATTTCATAAAATTCAGAGTCACCCAAATCAACCTTGAATTTGCAGAGCTCTTACAAAGCCAATATCTATCCAAATCACTCAAAACCAATGTTCAAAGAAATCTTCTAAAGTATGTCATCAAATCTCACTCTTTGATTAATCAAATAAACCTCTATCTATTATAGGCACATGATTTTGTATCTTAGGATATAATTTTGGCCTTGGTTCATAATTGACCCTCCTTGGGTATCAATCTAGAGATTTTTTAAATAATTTTTACTGGAAACTACCCTTCACTTTGATCTTAAGATGCATATAGTAGTATTTTTGCTAATCTACCTTGTCTTGTCTTATTTATGGCCCTATAAAATAAATAGAAGTATTTTTTTATAAAAAAAAAAATCAGTATTTCTGTATCAATATACTATTATCTCTTATTTTTTAAATTTATATATTTATATTTTTTAAAATAATTTTAACTAATAATTTAATTAAACTTCTATAATATAAGTCTTCTTTTGCTCTTTTATCCTATAGGCATATTACAACGATATTAGAGAAATATGATGGTACATGTTTGAAGTTCTAAGGATTTATTAATCAAATTCGGTTAATAATGGTTCTACAATATGATACTTATTTGATAGAAGAATCACGGGTTGAATTGCTTTAAAATAATTGCTCATTGATAATTATTTTAAAGCAATATAATAAATTTTGAGATATTTTCTAAAAAAAGAATATTAATATATTATTAGAATATTGACCATATAATTATGCCATAGATCTTTAAAAAAGAGTGCAACCACCTTTTGGCCTAATTTATAATCTTTTTCAAAATAAGCTTTTAACATTGAAGGGTTATATTGATAAAAATCTTGCAAAGAACTTCATCAGGCATTGAAAGTCTCTAACAAGTGCACCTATATTCTTTGTAAAAAAATAGATGGTTCCTTATATATGTATGTTGATTATCAAGAATTGAATAAGATAATAATAAATAATTATTTTATACTACTGTTAATCTTAGGACTTTTGGACAACTTAGCCAAATCAAGATCAATACTAAAATAGATCTTCATAGAGCATACAACTTGGTACAAATCAAAGAAGGAAATGAATGGAAGATTGCATTTTGGACAAGATATGGATATTTTGAATATAATGTCATGTCATTTAGATTAACAAATGCATCTACTATCTTTCAACATTTAATGAATGATATCTTTTGAGAGCATTTAAACAAATTTGTGATGATATATCTTAATGATCTATCTTGATGATATCTTGATCTATTCAAAAAATTTAGAAGAATATGAGAAGCATATAAAATTAATATTACAAAAGCTATAAGATACAAGTTTATATGCCAAGCTAGAAAAATATGCATTTTATCAATCACAGATGGTATTTTTGGGATATATTTTATCTATTGCAGGTTTGATGATAGATCCTAAGAAGGTGGAGGCAGTTATGTAGTAGGCCATTTCAAACACTATAAGAGACGTTGTTGTGTTGTAACACATTTATGTAGTGAAAATATACACAAGAATAATTTTTTAATTAATATTCAATTATCTTGGCTCAATAGAAACTCAAGATATTTAAAAAAGATTTTATAAAAGCCTCTTAGATTACTTTCTTATTTTAATAGCTAATAGATAAGAGTTAGTTATTATTTTTTTCTTTTAGATTATAAAAATTCTTTTATTATCTTAAAAAAGATATAAGTTAATAAAAATAGAATAAAAAAGATAAATAATTGATATGGTTGATACTAGAATTAAGTTGAAGATAGGATCGGGCTTAAAAATCCCTAAGATAGGTTGGATTGATATCCAAGGATTGATTATTTACAGAATAGGATCAAAATCAGACCTCTAGCAACTAAAATGGCTACTAAAGGCAAAATATGGAATCATTTGGAGATTAACAATTAGGATTTGAAAGCTAGCTTTAAGCTTCTTCCAAAAGTATAAGATTCATTTCTATAGGTTTTAGAATGATTTTACAATCATTATTCAAAGTTAGGGTTTATATTGGTGATTTGGATTTTATGCAATAAAATTAGGGCTAACACTCTTAGCTAGTTTGTGCAATTGGTGTAATATATATAGTTTTAAAATTGATAATATGTAGTTGATTGAGTGTACTATGAGTATATAAAATTTTTTCATAATCTAATAGTGCAGTTGAGAGATATTTTATCATTAATGTGAAGAGATACTACAAGTTGATAGTTTGGGGTTATTTATGATTTTTGTGATATCTAAAGATTTATTAGTCAAAATAAGGTGAAATTTGACATGTTATTAAAAAACTTAGAGATCAAGCTATATATAAACTTTGAACTAAAATTAATAGTTGGAGAAGGAGAAATCACTATTGGAACATCTACATCACCTTTCAAGTTGGTGGCCAAATGACATCAATGCGGATTTTGGATGTTTTTTTATAATTTGTAAGTTGAATTGGGCTGAAATTTTTTGAACATATAAAAAAATTATAGTGGCATTTGTGTAAATTTTTTTGCATCAAGTAGACAATCAAATTAAATGTTATAGCTTATTGAAGCTCACTGACTAGGATTAGGATTTGTAAAGAAAAATTGAAGATGTCTAATTGTGAAAGTAAGAAGGCAATTGGAGTTTGTGTATGCTTGAAGTTATTAAGAAAAGTATTTTTGAGCACTTTATATTGGCTTTAAGTTTTTTTAAATTGAAATTTAAATTATATTTTTCTTATATGAGTGAAACCTATTAGGATTTCTTATATACTTGTAAACCACAATTTCACCTTCTATAGCTAGATGTTAAAGACATATACTTCAGAGGTTCACAAAATCTTCTAGGACATTCTAAAAGCTTCTTGAATTAATGAAAGTTGGTTGAAAAGCTTCCTAATTGGTAAAAGTTGGTCAAGAAGCTTCCCAATTATTGAAAGGAGCTCAAGAAGTATCTCAGTTAGTAGAAGGAGCTTAAGAAGCTTCTCAGTTGGTAGAAGTTGCTTGAGAAGCTTCTTGATCTGATGGTAGCCGTTCATAAAGCATCTTAGATAGGAGTATATATAGGAGTTGGGATTGAAGGATTCTTCAATCTCGACAATGCATCTTTTGAAATTCTATTTCATCTTTCTTGATGTTCTTCTTGTATTCATCTGTTTAATCCAAGTTCTTGTTGGTTTCTTTTAGAAACCTTGTCCTAGTCCTAATCTTTGGTTCTATATTCTTGTGTCCTTGACAGTTTGTCGAGACTGACCACATCTTTAACATCAGAGTTAGATCCTTCTTGTTAGGAAGTGGATTATCGCTCTACTTGAAGGTATACCAGTGCTTTAGAGGTTGCAGATTACCCTCTTCTAAACTGATATCTTCTTCATTGCAATATTAGAGCTTTGTCCTTCTTGTGAGAGAGTGGATCATCCCTCTTCTCAAAGGTCTTAAGCGTCTTAGAGGTTGTGGATTATCCTTCTCTAGTCGGATATTTCTTTCTTATAGATTCATTTTTTTTTCTCTTAAAATGGCTGGAGGCCAAGATATTAGTATGACAAAATCTTTTGAGTTCAAATTAGATGCTATTATAAGCGCTCTTACTACTTTATCTACTAAGACTGCGCAGATTGAAGGAATTATTGCAAAGCTTCATAATGATGCAACAATTGGAGTATCACAATTTAGACTGCATCCTCTCTTAACTTTTGCACTTGAGGATGCAGTACTACCTATACTACATCAAGAAAATCCACCTGTTTGACAACATAAGGAGCCTCGAGTTAGTCTTCCGGAGAAATATGATGGAACGCGTTCAAAGTTCAGAGGATTTGTCAATCAAATTCGATTGATAACAATTCTACAACCTAATACTTATTTGATGGAAGAACCACAAGTTGGATTGGTTGGCACCTTGTTTACGGAACAAGCACTATCATGGTTTGCTCTCTTATTTAAAAAAAGATCACCAATTTTGAGTAATTTTGAAATTTTCATGGAATCATTTGTGGAAGCTTTTGGAGAACATGATAAGGCTCGGTGGACAACAACTAAGATCCAAGCATTACGGCAAGGGGCACACTCTGTATCAATATATGTATCTGATTTTAGGCAGTTAGCATATGACATCAGTTGAGATGAAGAAGCTTTAATAAGCCAATTTTATTCGGGATTAAGAGATGATGTGAAGGATTTATTATTATCACTTTCAGATCCACAATCGCTCAATAAAGCCATTAGCCAAGTTATAAAATGTGATAACCGATTGTTTTAACATCGGCAAGATCAACGTTCATGGGCTCTGACAAGACAATATGCAATTCAACATATTCCTTGTACATCAACAAGTACTTTGAATTCACACTCAGAGATAAAAGATATGCAGCTTAATGCGATAAAATTTAAATCTCTTAGCCCACAAGAAAAGAAGCGTCGAATGGAAGAAGGTTTGTGCTTATATTATGGTGAGGAGGACCATAAGATTGGCAATTGCCTATAGAAACAAAATCGATACGTTATCAAAACTAGGAGTACAATTGTTCAGAGAAACAATAATGTTCAGCTATAGTAGGAACCATTGTCATGTTGTGACACGATTATATGGTGAAACTATGACCAAAAATGATTTTTTAATTAATACTCTATTATCTTAGTTCAACAAGAATTCAACATATTTTAACAAGGTTTTTTATAAAAGCCTCTTAGTTTTTTTTCTTCACTTAATAGCTAGTAGATAAGAATTATTTAGTAATTTTACCTTCTAGACTGTAGTAATTCTTTTACTGCCTTAAAAAGGCCATAAAATGATAAAAATATGGTAAAAAGGATAAATTACTAGCATGATTGATACTAGGATTAAATTAAGGCTAGGATTATATTGAGGCTAGGATTAGGCTATAAAATTCCTAAGATAGGTTAGATTGATACCTGGAGATTGGTATTTTGGGTTTTATGTAAGACAATGATGGCTTGCATTCTTGACTAATTTGTGTAATTTGTATAGCATCTATAGTTCAAAATTTGATATTATCTAGATTTTTGGATGTACTAAGTGTGGACAAAAGTTTGTATTAATCTAATGATGCAATCAATAGATATTTGGGCTTTGATACAAAAGGTTGTTGGAAGTTGGCAATTTAGGATTGAAAAAGGTTCCTGCGATAACTAAAGATCTATCAATTGGATCAATATAAATTTTGGCATGGTGATAGAAGACTTAAAGATCAAGCTACAAACCAAGTTTGAGCTGAAGTTAATTGTTGAAGAAGGAGAAATCACCACTGGAATTTTTTCATTAATTTTCAAGTTGGCAGCTGAGTGTCATTGGTGCGGTTTTTGGGCATTTTCTCACAATTTGTAAGTTAGGTTGGGCTGAATTTTTCTAAGCATGTAGAAGGCTTATATTGACATTTTTGTGCAAAATTTCACACTAAGTGGATGGTTGGATTAAAAGTTATAGCTTGTCAAAGCTCACTAATTAAGATTAGGGCTTGTAAAGAAAAATAAAAATTACCTAATTATAGAAGAAATGAGGCAATTGGGATATTTGTATGGTTGATGTTACTAAGAGGAGTATTTTTAAACACTTTTGAATTGAAATTTAAATTATATTCTTCATATATGAATGAAACCTATTAGGATTTCTTGATTATTTGCAAACACAACTTTGCCTTCCACAGCCAGGTGCCCGGTGCATTCCCGAACAAGACAACACGTAATACGACACTGTGCAGTTGGACAATCCAACATTACAAAACTATTCAGATTCCTCTCTTTCTCCTCAACTTGCTTGTTATTTTATAATCCCTTTGTACTTTGGCCCTCAAAAGCTTCAAACAACCGCCTTGTTAGATTCAAGGGCATCTGCTTGTTTCATAGATGAGGTATTTACTAAGCTTCATAAAATTCTTTTACTAAAAAAATCCAAATCTATTTATGTAGAGGTAATAGATAGATGACCTTTATCCTCGGGTAGTATCATCTATGAAACCATGCCTATAGAAGTGTCATTTAAAAATCACAGAAGCCAAATTATGTTCAACATTATTAAAACTTCTTCGAATCTTGTTATTTTTGGGCTATCTTGGTTGAAAAAACATAATCCATCTATAGATTGGAGGTTACAAAGAGTAACATTTCCAATAGAAATCCCTGCAAGAAAGATTCATAAAAAGCTATGAATTGATAAATCTTTATTTGTTGGAGTAAGGGCTTTCATAAAATCGGCCAAAGAAGGTACACCATTTGTTATTTATGCGACTCCAATTCCAAAAGATATGACTTCATTGATAAGTATTCCAGAGCAATATAATGAATTTTAAGACGTTTTTCAAAAGAAGAATGCTGATATATTACCAAAGCACTAATCCTATGATTGTGCTATAGATCTTTAAGAAGGGACGCAACCACCTTTTGGCCCAATCTATAATCTTTCTCAGGATGAGTTTGTGATATTAAAAGATTATATTAATGAAAATCTTGCAAAAAAATTTATCAAGCATTCAAAATCTCCAATAGGCACACCTATACTTTTTATGAAGAAGAAAGATGGTTCTTTACAAATATGTATTGATTATTGAGGATTGAATAAAATAATGGTAAAAAATCATTGTCCACCATCGTTAATTTCAAGACTCTTGGAACAACTCGACCGAGCCAAGATCTATACTAAAATAGATCTTTTCGAAGCATACAACTTGGTACAAATTAAAGAGGGAGATGAATGGAAGATCGCTTTTCGGACAAGGTATGGACATTTTGAATATAATGTCATGTCTTTTAGACTAATAAATGCACCCGCTATCTTCTAGTAGTTAAAGAATGATATCTTTTGAGAGTATTAGGACAAAGTTGTGATGATCTACCTTGATGATATCTTGATCTATTCAAAAAAACTAAAAAAATACTAAGGGCATATCAAGTTGGTATTATAAAAGCTATGAGATACAAGTGTGTAAGCCAAACTAGAGAAATATGTATTTTACCAACCGAAGATGGAATTTTTGAAATATATTATATCTATTGAAGGTTTGACAATGGATCCCAAGAAGGTAGAGGTAGTTATGCAATGGGCCATTCCAAAGACTGTGAGAGATGTACAATATTTCCTTAGATTTGCTAACTTCTATCGGATCTTCATCAAAAATTACTCTCAAGTTGCTAACCCTCTAACTCAATTGACATGTAAAGACAAGTTAGAATAGGGACCTCAAGTAGAAAAAGTATTCCGAGACCTTAAGATGACATTTATTATAACCCCAATATTGGTGCATCTAAATTTTATGAAGGCATTCTATTTGGTAACTGATATTTCAGACTTTGCATTAGAGGTTGTACTTTCACAAATGGATATAGATGACAAATTCTATCCTGTTACATTTTATTCTCGAAAGTTTTTTATTGTCAAAATTAATTATAAAATCTACAATAAAAAACTTTTTGCTATTATGGATTCTTTCTAAGAATGGCATCATTTTCTTAAAGGAACAATGTACCTTGTAATTATATATATAGATTACAAGAACTTAGAATATTTTATATCAGTTGGGATTCTTAATCGTCACCAAGCTGGATGGAATATGTTACTATCTCAATTCAACTTTGTCATTACTTATTACCTTGAGAAGCAATAAGGATTATCCGATGCTCTATCAAGGAGATCATATCTTGTATCAAGGGTAGAAGAGGTAGTGTTTAATGAACAATATACAATTTTGTTAAAATGAGAGCAATTTTGCCTTTGTGCCACTATTGCATCAGTGGCTATAGATTCTAATTTCCTCAATAAGGTGTGTGCTGCAACTATTAATGATGCTTTGGTTTTTGATATCAAGCAACACTTGAAAGAAAATGCTGATAAGTTCAAATTTGAAGAAGATCTTCTATATTTTGAAGAATATTTGTATATCCTAGAAGGACCAATACGACTACGCGTTCTTTAATCCTGCCATGATTTTCTTGCTACGGATCATTTTGGATTTAATAACACCTTGGAACTTATTTGTTGAGATTTTTGATGGCGTCAAATGTGAAAGGCAGTAAAGGACTTTGTACTCTCTTGTGACACATGTTCAAGGTCTAAGAATCTTTGATATTGCCCTTATGGGCTGTTACAATCCTTATCTATTCCAAGATGGTCATGGTCTTCTATCTCAATGGACTTCATTATAAATCTACCTCCATCCAATTCATTAGACAGTATCTTTGTAGTGGTTGATCGACTTACAAAGATGGCTTATTTCATCCCTTATAAAAAAATTGCGTCTAGTAAAGAAACGGCAAGGCTTTTTTTTGATAATATATATCGATACCATGGCTTATCAAATGATATCATATCTGATTGAAGATCCCAATTTATATCTAAATTTTGGAAATATCTTTTTGAAATATTGAAGCTAGATTTAAACTTTCTTCAGCTTTCCATTCTCAAATTGACGGCCAAACAAAATGAATTAATCAAGTGTTGGAGCAGTATTTATGATGTAGCATTAATTATCAGCAAGATAATTGGATCTCATATCTATCATTAGCGGAGTTTACATATAATAATACTATTCATATTTCAATTTAAAACACCGTTTTATTCCAACTATGGATATCATCTAAATCTTGACTTATAGAGCATGCCAAAGAACAACAATCCAGCGGTTGAAGGATTTGCAAAACAATTATCAAAATACAAAACAACCTTGAAGCTTCAATTATAAGTAACTCAAGATACTTATAAGATATCTGCAGATAAATTTAGGAATCAACCCCCTACTTTTTATATTAGAGATAAGATATGGCTTCTTTGACAAAATATTAAGACTAAGTGACCATGCAATAAGTTGGACTATCGAAAGTTGGGGCCATTTTCTATCCAGAAGCAAATCAATCTAATAGCATATTGCTTGGAATTACCATCCGCCATGAAGACACATCCAGTTTTTCATGTCTCTCTCTTAGAATCTTATAGAAAATTGTATATTCCAAGAAGAATACAATAATCGCTACCTAGTATAGAAATTGAAGACGATGAAGAATACAAGGTTGAAAAGATATTTGATTCATAGCAAAGATGGAGCAAATTAGAATATCTTGTCCATTAGCTGGGCTATAACATTAATGAGTGCACATAGAAACTAGCTACAAATCTTGCCAATGTGCCTCAAAAGGTATAGGAATTTCATCAATTCTATCTCCAAAAATCCAAACGTATTCGATGATAATTTCTTAGTGAAGATTAGACCCACGGAATACTCATAAAGAGGGAGAGAATTAAACTAAAGCCTTCATCAATATATAGTCGTCCAAAAAAGAATAGTAGAAGCAAGCTAGTCACCATGTCAAATCTTCAAGCATTGAGAGAATAAGACTCAGAAGATTTGTTTGGGACGCAAGCTTTGAATGAACCAATATAGATTTCACAGCCTTCAATTGAGTAAAGTGAAGACAATACATTCCAGTGCCAAATACAACCCCGGTTGGAGCCATTAGGAACAAGATCCAACCATGCAAGTCTCAATTCCAATGCTTGAGCTTTAGTAATATTGCTTAAGCTTAGAAAGGTGAATCTTTTTAGTTCTGAGATTTTATTTGGAGGATGTTTTGAAGGCCGCAATGAAGATTAGATCCTTGGATGGGATATCTCAACAATGGAGGTAATAACTCAAGGCCAGAGGTGATTTTCTTAAGGACCAATAGAACCTATTATCCAAGAATGGAGAACAAAATATATAGCTTCACTAATACATCATATTCTTGATTTTTTACATATGTAATAAGATTGAGCTCCTCTTGGAACTCATTGCTAGAGAGGGGAGATGATGTTAGGGATATATACTTTAAAGGTTCACAGAACCTTCTAGTACATTCTAGAAGCTTCTCAAGTTAGTGAAAGTCGATTGAGAAGCTTCCTAGTTGGTGAAAGTTGGTCAAGAAGCTTTCCAATTAGTAGAAGGAGCTCAAGAAGTATTCCAGCTAGTAGAAGGAGCTTAAGAAGCTTTTCAATTAGAAGCTTCTTGGTCTGATGGTAGATGCTTAATAGGTGTCTTAGATAGGAGTATATATAGGGGTTGAGACTGAAAGGTTCTTCAGTCCCAACAATGCATCTCTTCGAATTCTAATTCACCTTTTTTGATGTTGTTCATGTACTCATCTATTTAATCCAAGTTCTTATTAGTTTCTTCTAGAAACCTTATTCTAGTCCCAATCTTTGGTTCTATATTCTTTTATCCTTGACACTAAGTGTCCACTGTCAGGGACATAAGATTTATTCCAATAATTATTTAATTAATATAAACCAATAGAAGTAGATAAAATAAGTTGATTCGATAATATCTGATAGAAAAGCTTCCTAGAAGCTTCATAAATGCGGAATCACCTTTATACATGTCTATAGATGATTGGTAGGTTAGAAACTTGATCAACAAGCTAGCCACATGGTGCACATGTTGGAGCTTGTGGAACAAACTAGCCATATGTCACACATGTTGATATCTTGCAGAACAAGCAAAGTACATGGCACACATGTGGAAAACTTGTTGTGCAAGTTTGACATGTGTCTTGCAAATTAGACACATGTAGGAAGTCCTATAGAATACCGCCATGTAGCTCCTAATTAGATAGTATTTATAGAAGCAAGAATGAAGTCTTTTTCAGTTTTGTCAACTCCTTTCTTGCTTCTAGTCCAGATTCAAGAGTCTATAGTTTTTTTATCTTGTGGCAATAGCCATTCTAGTTTCTTTTAATATACATACTTCCTTACTTCTATTTTGTTATTCTTCTTAATAGAAGTTTCATATGTTTATTTGCTTTCATCTAGTTCTTGTCCTTGACAGATTAATAAGAGTATACATACAATATCAAAGCTTTGTCTTTTCTTGATTAAGAGTGGATTACCCCTTTCTCTTGATAAGACATAAGCATATTAGAAGTTGTGGAGTATCCACTTCTAAACTGATATTGTTTCTAGATTTTTTTCTTTTAAGTATGTTATTCTACATTTCTTGAAGTGAGAGTAGACACCTTCTTTTCTATTATATTATCATGGCATAGCTTGCGGAAATGAAGAGTGCAATGGCATAAATGCAAGAATAAATGAGAGAGCTAATGCTTGCAATGCATCAATTTAATTTACTACCACAAGGAGCAACAAGATTAGCAGGAAGTGAAGATATAGAGATAGTTGGAGCTGTGTCAATATCTACACTAAACCATACTACCTCACCTATGATGGAATACCGTTCAAATATTAGAGAACCAAAAATTAGTTTGCTTGAGAAATTTGATGGTACAAGATCTAAGTTTTGAGGATTCATGAATTAGGTACAATTGCTGATTGAACTTCAACTTCAAAGTTATCCTATATAAGGATCTTAAGTTAGATTTATTGGAATGTTACTTTTAGAATCTACTTTATCATAATTTTCATCTTTTCTTGAACAACATAATCAAATATTGGATAAATTGGAGGCATTTTTAGCAAAATTTTAATCTATGTATAGAGAACATGATGTAATCTGTGTTGTAATTAACAAGATTTGCATCCTATGACAAAGCAATCGATCAGTGTTGTTATATACTTCACAATTTTGACAACTAGCGATTGATATCAAGTGGGATGATGCTGCACTCATCAGCCAATTTCTCTACGGATTACAATATGAGATAAAAAAATTAATGCTCAATTTACCCGATCCTCAAATATTGAGTCAAGCAATTGATTTTGTTGTGAAGTGTGACAATCAACTTTTTGAATTTTGATCCGAAAGTTGTACAAGGGAGCCTCAACATTATTATTTAATGGCAACATCAACGTCCTCACAAAACGTACATTTGGAAGTAAAAGACATATAGATTGATGCGGTATGTCTTAAACTTCTTATTGAACAAAAAAAGATTTGGCATCATCAAAGAGGATTATGTTTATATTGTGGAGAACCTAAGCACACTGCTCAACATTGTCCAAAAAAACGACACAACTACAAAATGAGAAGTACAGTTATCAAAGAAGACAACATGTTGGAAAACAAATTTTTCCAGCTACAATAGGGATCGTGCAGTTGGAACCTTGTACAATTCCTAGTAAAGGTCCTATTCTCTCCTCAAAATCCTCTCCTTGTTTTATAATAGATGTATATTTAGGACCAAAAAACTATAGAGCCTTTATCTTATTAGATTCAGGAGCCTCAGCACGCTTTTTAGATAAATAATTTGTTAAGAATCATAAAATATCTTTAATATAGAAAACTAAACCTGTACATGTAGAAGTCATAGATGGTCATCTATTGTCTTTTGGAGACGTCACTCATGAAACTTGTCCTATAAAAGGAACAATAGATGGTCATAATAGCTAAGTAACCTTTAACATAATTAAATCTCCGTCTAATTTAATTATTTCAGGTTTATCATGGTTAGAAAAATATAACCCTCAAATAGATTGGAATTCTCATAGACTTGATTTTTCTTAGAACATTATTAAACATCCTGCCAACGAAGTGAAAAGCTATAAGTCCATGTAAATTAAGTTCACCCACCCTTAATTGCGTTTAGTAGTCAAGTGGATTTACTTCACTTACATGTAGATAAGGTAGTTCTTAATAGTTATGTTCACATATTTATTTGTATTAATAAATATATATATATATATATGTATATTTTGCAATTCATCACACACAAGTTATCTCACTAAACTCCAAGCAATGGACTTTTACTTCATATTAATTGTCAAAATATTTGATTACTAGGTCAGCCCTCATTAAAGGCTAAAACAGCACCCTGAGACCCTTTAACTCTGACTTTAACATGTATATTCCATTACTACATCTTAAGAGCTTTCCATAGACATAAAATTCATGCAAAACGGTTAAGAATTGCAAAAGTTATGAGACCTCAAAGTTCTATGATATTTATTCATCCATTTTTTCATCCAACTCATTAATTTTCATTCATCCTATAACATTCATTCATTTAAGTTTTTTCATCCAAAACCTTCATCCAATATTAAATTTCATCCATCCATCATTGTCATCCTTCCATCATTCTTCCGACTGACCATCCTCCATTCATCCACTAGTACATTCATCCAACTTCAACTACACTTACAATTTATCTCCAAGAAAAATTAGAATTATGTATATAGACTTTGAAAATTCCTAACTAATTCAAATCAACTTGGATTTAAACGTGCCATACACCATTGGAAAGCTGATCCAATGTACTATAAGGAAAAATATCAAACTTGTATAATAAACTTACCTAGCTCCATCGGCCTTGCTTCAACCGCCACCATTTACAAACTCACCAAAATTTGTAACTAAACTTTGAAAATTGATAAGTCATTCAATTTTTCTCCAAACTCCACAATCAAGATATTTTTATAAATTTATTAAAGTATTTTATAAGGAAAAATTATCAACTTAGTTGCCTTACCTTACCTCAGACCCGCAGCCCTGGAATAGCACACATAGGTAGTAACCGCAACCCGGCTATGCTCTAATCTTTGAAAAATCATTTCTCACTTATTTCTTAATTAAATCACACGTTCTAAACAGCTTTAGAAAGCCACTAAAAGAATCTACAAGAAAAATTATATAAACCAAAGATATAAGCTTATCTGAAGATGTCAAATCAGATGTAGTCGCTACCATTTGAATCCATACCTCAAAATCTTCTACACCCTTGAAAATCCATAACTTCTTGTATACACCACCAAATCACAAACGGAAAATGGCTATAGAAAGCTAGAAGAGAGATCTATAAGAATAATATATTGAATCTTATATTTAATATTAAAACATGGCCTATTGGCTGACAACAACCGAGGAGGTCTCACACCTCAACTCCAACACAAACAAAAACCTTCCCAACTATATCCTAAGAGAGTAAGAGAGGGGGGAAACATCCACACATATCCCACACCTATGCATGTTTCTTCAAAGAGAGAGATTCTAGAGCAAGAAAGAGAGAGAGAGAGTGAAGGGAGAGGAGGGGCGGCCATGCAAAGCCACCCGTTCAAATCCTAGCCGCCAAGTCTTCAAAGTCAAAGGAAGAACCATAAATAGCCCCCTTTTGACTTTTTATCCTAATGGCCAACTTTTATACCACACAAAGGGCTAATCTTCTTTTATCACGCCCCTTTTCACCCTTTCTACTTATTTCTAACTCCAAAAATTATCTACCAATGGTCTCCTTGACTCTCGCTTCGTAGTTCTTCATCTTTTTTTTTTTTTTTTTTTTTTTTTTCAGCACAATTTCATAAAAGCTTTTACAAGATTGGCTCTAAGGCCTTCTACATACCTATCAACTAATTTTATAAAAAAACTCACACAATTCTTTCATACTTTACCAATTCTAATTGTCAATAATAAAAATCCATATCCTCTAATAAAAATAATTTTAACTCACTAATTCTTTTAAAAGTTCTTATAAATCTATTTTTTTTTCTTTTAATATTTAAATGAAGCTATTTCTAATAATATATCTCATAATTACATCTTTTTAAACTAAAATTGGTTTAAATTTTATTTTTTATTTTTATTTTTTTTTATAAAAATTAAATCAATAAATATGTAAGATATAAAAGTCAACTCACAATCTAGTATAATAAAACCCGTATTTATAAGTGCAAAAACTTTTATATATGCAGTAAAAGAAGGATCAACTTTTGCTATTTAAGCCACACCCGTTTCTAATGGTGGAAAGACTTTAAGTGGCATTCCAAGCCAATATCTAGATTATCAGGATGTTTTTGAGAAAAAAAATATAGATATTCTTTCAAAGCATCGTCCATATGATTGTTCAATCGACCTCAAGGAAGGAACTCAGCCACTATTTGGATCAATCTAGAGTTTATCACAAGATGAGTTGGCTGAACTTAAGACGTATATTGACAAGAATTTGGCCAAGAATTTCATATGCCATTCTAAATCTCCAACAAGAGCTCTAATTCTATTTGTGAAGAAAAAAGATGGATCATTACGAATGTGTGTTGACTATCGAGGACTCAGCAAGATCACAATAAAAAATAGATATCCATTACTTTTGATATCAAGACTCATTGACCAGTTAAATCAAGCTAAGATCTATACAAAAATAGATCTAAAAGGAGTATATAATCTAGTACGCATCAAAGAAGGAGATGAATGGAAAATTGCGTTTTGAACCAGGTACGGATATTTTGAATATAATGTCATGCCTTTTGGACTTACGAATGCACTAGTTGTTTTTTAACATCTCATGAATGATGTTTTTCATGAGTTCCTAGATAATTTTGTCGTTTGCTATCTAGACGATATTTTGATCTATTCTAAGAATATAGAAGAACATGAAGTACATATTCGTTAAGTATTACAAAAACTTAGAGATGCGGGATTGTATGCCAAGATAGAAAAGTATGTATTTCACATTACTCAAGTTGATTTCTTAAGATATATCATTTCAAATGATGGTCTCTTGATGGATCCTAAGAAAGTCCAGACAATCATGAATTGAAAGATTCCAAAGAGGGTAAGAGATGTCTAATGTTTTTTAGAATTTGCCAATTACTATCCGATCTTCATCAAAGACTTCTCTCAAGTTGCAGCTCCACTTATACATTTGATCTGCTAAGACAAACTCTAATGGAATCAAAAAGTGGAAGTAATATTTGAAGCTCTGAAGACATTATTTTTTTTTGCACTAATCTTGCAATATTGTTGACTTTTATAAGGTTTTTTTTTTTTTTTTTTTTTTATAGAAACAGACGCATCAAATTTTGCCTTACGTGCAATTTTATCACAAATAGGAACAAATGACAAACTTCATCCAATAGCTGTTCATTGAAGAAAATTCTCAGCAGTCAAGATTAATTATGATATCTACGACAAAGAATATCTTGCAATTACGGATTCCTTTCAAGAATGGCGTCATTATCTAGAAGGCGCTTCAAGTCCAATCACTCGTGTATACGGATCACAAGAACCTCAAGTATTTCATGTCGACACGTATATTAAATCATTGTCAAGCTTGTTGGAGTATGTCTTTGTCAAGATTCGAGTTCATTATCACTTATCACCCAGGAAAACAATAAGATTTGTCTGATGCCCTTTCTAGACATTCTTATTTTGCACCAAAAGAAAGAGATGCAGCTTTTGAGCAACAAAAAATGGCCCTCTTGAAACCAGAGCAATTTCATCCTCGAGCAATGAAATCAACATTGATTATTGATTCAACTTTTCTTAAGAAAATTCAATCAAGTATGTCCTTAGATCCTCTTGTTCATGATATCAAGAATAATTCTTCCAAGACTCATGATTCTTCTAAATTCGAGTTCAAAAATAACCTACTATATTTCGAAGGACACCTATATGTTCCAGAAGGAGAAGCAAGTTTATGTGTTCTTCAAGTATATCATGATTTTCCAATGGCAAGATATTTTAGATACAACAAGACTTTAGAACTTATATTAAGAGATTTTTGGTGGCCTCAAATGTGAAAGGCAATCAAAGACTTTGTACAATCATATGATATCTGCTCAAAATCAAAGACTCCTCATCATCGATCTTTTGGACTTCTTCAGCCATTACCTATTCTAGAACAACCACGATCTTCTGTTTCTATAGATTTCATTGCAAATCTTTCAAGCTCAAGATCTTATGACTCTATATTTATAATAGTAGATCGGTTCACGAAGATGGCACATTTTGTGCCATGCACAAAATCTATCACAGGTGAAGAAATAACTAAGCTTTTCATTGATAATATCTATTGCTATCATAGGCTACCTAAGGATATTATATCAGATAGAAGAACTCAATTTGTATCAAGATTTTGGAGAATCCTTTTCAAGATCTTAAAAGTGGACATAAAGTTATCTTCAGCTTTTCATCTTCAAACTGACAGACAAACAGAGCATTGTCACGGCATAAGTCTACTTTGGATAGACGCAAGGTCCCTCTTTACAATCAAGTTGGATCCAATATGCACAAACCTTCTTAATTTTCTGTTTTTTTGTAGTTACAAAATCATGTGTGTAATAAATCCACAAACTAGAAGCTTGAAAATTATAAATCTAGATCTAGTTATTTAAATAAGTTCAGACTTTGAAAATATAAAATTCACTTTTTTAATCAACTTCACAAAAATTTTCAACTGTGAATTCATTACCGATCACTAGATATCATCAAAATATTAGCAAGTAATTTTATAAGTCAAAACAAAATCAGAAACTTGAAAATTCATATTTTTAGATCCAATTATTTAAATAAGCTCAAAATTTGGGATTACAAATATCATATCTTTTATCATTGTCACAAAAATTTTGAGTAGTGAATTCTTTACCAATTATCAGATATCACCAAAATATTAGCAAGTGATTTTAAAAGCCAAAATCAAATCGGAAACTTGAAAATTAATATTTTGAGATCTAACTATTCAAATAAATTAAAATTCTGAGAACATAAAATATACATCTTTGATCATCATCACACAAAATTTCCGCTCCAAATTCATTGCCAAACAACTGTTATCATCAAATCCTTAACAGATACTTGTGAAAGTCAAATCCAAATTAGAAACTTAGAAATTCATATTTTGAGATCTAGCTGTTTAAATAAGCTCAAAATTTGGGAGCATAAAACTTACATCTTTGATCATCATCACACAAAATTTCCAATCCAAATTCATTGCTAATCAACAGGTATCACCAAATCCTTATCAGGTACTTTCAAAAGTCAAAACCCTAGTCACTTGAGAACAAAATTTGCCATTTCTCCCTAATCAAAGTCTCAATTGATATGAGATTTTAGATATAGAATTTTTATAGAATAAGTGATATGTACACAAAAAATGAGCTTCAAATTCATCTTAAAACTCAAGTTCTAGCTTAAAGCAAACCCTTCTATTTATCTAACTTCTTCAAAATCCTAGTTTAGTTTGCTAGTTTTAACTAGCCATATCTCACTCATTCTAGATTCATTTCTATCAATTCTTGGACGTAAAATATTTAGCTTGAAGTCTAATTTCTAATCCAATTTTTTAATTTCTTATTAGTATCTTAAAACTTCTAATATATCCAAAAAAATGACAATAGATATCATATTAGTAGCCTAAGTTCAAACAAGCATAACTCTCTCATCTAAGCTCTGAATCATGCATTTCAACTACCTAAGCTCATACCAAGAAGAAGCTCTCTCTGAATACTTCCCTGGACTTGCCAAAAAACTCTGTTTTCTTTTCATCCGAGCTTGTTAAAGAAGTCGCAGCCAAGGTCTCCAAAGTCCAAGTCAACAACTAATAGTTTAAAATTATAAAAACACCAAATCTAATCCTCCAAGTTAGCACTATTAATGGCAGCCAACTATTGGCATCTAAACCTCTATTTATCTTTAATAAAATCTTAAATTTAACCTCAAAGTCAAAACTCCTTATATCTATAAATATAACCTTGAATCTACTAAAATCTAAGATTGGAAAAAAGATAAAAGAAATAAAAGAAGTTTTCAAGGTTAAATCAAAGTTAAAGTTAAAATTAAAGATTAAGTAACAAATTTAGCTAAAGAAAAAGAAAGAAAGTGAGAAAATTTTTCTAACACTATATAAAAACTTAGATTGGTAAGAAGAAAGAAAGAACTTAATAAAATTTTAAAGAAAAGAAAGTTAAGCAAGGTTTTTATATATAGATGTATTTACTTCATGACAGCCTGTTGTCGTGTTGCAGCACGTTTATATAGTGAAAGGTATAGATAAGAGTAATTTATATTTAATACTTAATTATCTTAATTCAATAGGAACTTAGGATACTTAAGAAAAGGGTTATGGAAGCCTCTTAGATTATTTTCTTGTTTTAATAGCTAACAAATAAAAGTTAGTTGTTAAAGTTTTCTTCTAGGCTATACAAACTCTATCATTGATTTTGAAAAGCCATAAGTTAATGAAATTAGGATAAAAAAGGAAAATAGTTATTATGGTTGATACAAGGATTAAGTTGAGGATAGGATTTAACTTAAAAATCCTTAGAATTAGTTGAAATGATACCCGGGGAAAGACCAGATATGAGACAGGGTCAAAATCAGACCTCCAAGGACAAAAACAACCACTGAAGGCAAGAGAGGAGGACATTCAAAGATCGGCAATTAGGATTGGATAGCTAGCTTGAAGGAGGTTCTAGGGGCATTTTAGCTTGTGACCATAGGATTTGAGAGGGCTTAGCAATTGCTATTCAAAATTAGGGTTTATATTGGTGTTTTGGGTTTTTATATAAGACAATGATGGCTTGTATTGTTGAATGATTCGTGCAATTTGTACAGCATCTATGCTTTAAAATTTGGTATTGTTTGGATTGTTGGATGTGCTAAGTGTATACAAAAATTTGTATTAATCTAGCAATGCAATCAGGAGATATTTGAGTTTTGATACAAAGGGCTATTGGAAGTTGGCAGTTTAGGATTGGATAGGATTTCTATAATAACTAAAGATCTACCAATTGAATCAATATAAATTTTGGTATAGTGATAGAAGACTTATAGGTTAGACTACACACCAAGTTTGAGCTGAAGTTAATGGTGAAAGAAGGAGAAATCACCATTGGAGTTTTTGCATCAATCTTCAAGTTGGCGCCTGAGTGTCATCAATGCGCTTTTTGGGCATTTTCTTACAATCTGTAAGTTGTGTTGAGCTAAATTTTTTTAAGCATGTAAAAGGCTTATACCAGCATTTGTGTGAAAAATTTCACACTAAATGGACAATTAGATTAAAAGTTATAGCTTGTCAAAGCTCACTGATTAGGATTAGGGCTTATAAACAAAAATAAAAATTGCTTAGTTATAAAAGAAACGAGATAATTGGGATATATGTATGCTTGATGTTACTAAGAGGAGTATTTTTAAATACTTTTGAATTGAAGTTCAAATTATATTCATCATACATAGGTGAAACCTATTAGGATTTTTGGATTATTTGCAAATATTACTTTACCTTCTATAGCCAGGTGCCCGGTGCATTCCCAAACAAGACAACATATAATATGACACTGTGAACTAAGTCTTGGAGTAGTACTTAAGGTGTACCATCAACTACCAACAAGATGATTGGACAGCTCTTCTGCCATTAGCAAAATTTGCTTATAATAATATAATATATTTTTCTACGTAACAATCATCTTTCTTTGTCAATTATGGTTACCACCCACGACTTGATGCTTTTGACTTTTCAAAAGTTGATAATCCAGTGGCAGAAGATTTGGCAAATCGTTTGTTAGAGTTACATGCAATAATGAAGGTGTAATTCAAAGAAGCTCAAGAATAACAAAAAATAAATGTAAATGCGTATTGCAAGGAATAATTATAATTCAACGTAGGGGACAAGGTATAGTTACTTCATCACAATATCAAGACTACTTGTCCTTGTGATAAATTGGACTATTGTAGGCTTGGACCTTTTTCTATTTCTGAATAAATCAATCCAGTTGCATATCGATTATATCTACCAAAGTCCATGAAAATCCATCATGTATTCCATATATCACTATTCAAGTCGTATAAGATAGTAGATATACAAGGAAGAAGACAAATACCACTACCTCCTATAGAAGTGGACAACGATGAAGAATTCGAGGTTGAAGAGATTTTAGATTCAAGGCAGCGCCAAAATTGACTAGAATATCTTGTGCATTGGCGCGGATATAATATTAGTGAATGCACATGGGAGCCATCCAAAAATCTAGAAAATGCATCAATAAAAATCAATGCATTTCATCAACGATATCCATCAAAATTAAGATAAAAAAATCAAGAAAATCTTTGCTATAAAACAAAGCAGGTTCTATAGAGGTTTCATCCTATCTTGTATCATTGTTTGTTATTTACTAAGATTTTTTTGTGCTAAAGAGATGGAGGATCAATAACCAACAAATTCAGCTCAAGAGCCATTATTTGCTGATTTATCAGATGAGACATTACTACTATCACAACCTTCAAAACGACGGAATAGAGATGAAGATCCTCAAGAACGACATGTCCTTCCTTGGATTGATGGCAAAATACAACGTGTTTGATATCTTGACCTTGGAAGGGACTCCCAATGTTTGGTGATACTTTTAGAAAATAGGAACTATTCTTGATGGTGTTCCTAATATTTTCTTTGAAGGGAGTTATGAAAGCCTCAACAATGATGAAATAACATGGTTGTCCTCTCGTCCTGGTATGGGACATTATCGATGGCTGAAAGGACCTATCAACTACCTTCGAAGGGAACAAAGATCAGAGTATGTGGGAAGCAGAATTTGACATATCTTGGACTTCTTCAACATATAATCACTGCTCCTCGTGGAACTTGTCTTTAAAAAGGGAGATAATGTTACAGTTATAAGATTTATTCCAATAATTACGTAATTAATATAAATCAATAGAAGTAGGTAAAATAAGTTGATTCAATAATATCTGATAGAGAAGTTTTTTAGAAGCTTCATTGACATGGAATCGCCTTTATACATGTCTATAGATGATTGGTAGGTTAGAAACTTTGTCAACAAGCTAGCCATATGGCGCACATGTTGGTAGCTTGTGGAACAAGCTAGCCATGTGTCACACATATTGATAGCTTGCAAAACAAGCCAAGTACAGGCGCACATGTGGAAAACTTGTTGTGCAAGTTTGACATGTGTCTTGCAAATTAGACACGTGTATGAGGTCCTATAGAATATTGCCATGTAACTCCTAATTAGATAGTATTTATAGAGGCAAGAGTAAAGCCTTCTTCACTCTTGTCAACTCCTTTCTTGCTTCCAATCCAGATTCAAGAGTCTATAGTTTTCTTGTCTTGTGGCAATAGCTATTCTAGTTTCTTTTAATATATATAGTTTCTTACTTCTATTTTGTTATTCTTCTTGATAGAGGTTTCATATGTTTATTTGCTTTCATCGAGTTCTTGTCCTTCTTACTATTGTGGATTTTATAATTAAGTTCTTGTCCTTCTTACTATTGTGGAGTCTTTTAAAAAATGATGTCATTTTCATGTAAGAGTAATGCATCTTATAACTATATATACAAATTATAAGAATTTAGAACATTTTATATCAGCTCAAATTTTTAATTGCCGTCAAGTTCAATAGAATATGTTTTTATCTTGATTTAACTTTGTTATTACTCATCAATCTAGGAAGCAACAAGGATTGTCTGATATTTTATCAAGAAGATCATATTTTGTATCAAAGGTAAGAGAGGCAATGTTTAATCAACAATATGGAACTTTATTCAATCTGCAGCAATTTTGCCTTTGTGACACTATTACATCGGCACCTATTGATTATAATTTCCTTGATAAGATATATGTTATAATTACCAATGATGCTTTGGCCTTTAATATCAAGCACCACCTCAATAAAAATACTGACAAGTTTAAGATTGAGGAAGACTTTCTATATTTTGAAGAATATTTGTATATTCTAAAAAGACCAATATGATTGCATATTCTTCAATCCCACCACAACTTTTCAGCTATGGATTACTTTAGATTTAACATGACTTTAGAACTTATTTTTTGAGATTTTTGGTGGCTTCTAATGTAGAAGGTTGTGAAGGACTTTATACTCTCTTGTGACATCTATTCAAGGTTTAAGAATCCTTGATATCATCTTTATAGACTGTTATAGTCTTTGCTTGTTTCAAGACAATGATGGTCTTTTATCTCAATGGATTTCATGACAGGTCTACTACCATCCAATTCATTAGATAGTATCATTGTAGTAATTGATCAACTTGCAAAGATAACTCATTTTATTCTTTGTAAGAAGATTGTTTCTAGTAAAGAAATGATAAGGCTCTTTTTTAATAATATATATCAATATCATAGCCTATCAGATGATATTATATTTGATCAAGGATCCCAATTTGTATTTAAGTTTTGAAGATGTCTTTTTGAAATATTGAAGGTGGATATTAAACTTTTTTTAGCTTTCTATCTTCAAATTGACAACCAAATAGAATGAATTAATCAAAATTTAGAGCAATATTTATAATGCAATATCAACTATCAATAAGACAATTAGATCTTATATCTATCATTAATAAAATTTATATATAATAATATTATTCATACTTCAACTTAACAAATACTATTTTATTTTAACTATGGATATCATTTAAAATTTGATTTATAAAATATACTGAATAATAATAATCCAATGGTTGAAGGATTTGCAAAGCATCTATTGCAATACCAAACAACCTTAAAGCTTCAATTATAAGTAGTTTAAGATATTTATAAGTTATCTATAGATAAGCTTAAGAATCAATAGCTTGCTTTATATATTGGCAATAAAATATGACTTCTTTAATAGAACATCAAGGCCAAGCGACCATACAATAAATTAGACTATCAGAAGTTAGCACTATTTTCCATCCATAAGCAAATTAATCTAATGGCATATCACGTGGAACTACCATCTTTTATGAAGGTACATTGAATTTTTCATGTCTTTTTTTTGGAGTCTTATAAAAAGTTGCATATTCTAAAAAGAAAAACAACAATCGCCATTTAGTATCAAAATAAAAAATCATAAAGAATTTGAGGTTGAAAAGGTGTTTGATTTATAACGAAGGTGGAAAAAATTGAAATATCTTATTCATTGGTGCAGATATGATATCAATGAGCACACATAGGAATTGGCCAGAAATCTTGCCAATGCACCTTAAAAGATACATGAATTTTATCAACTTTGTTTTTATAAATCCAATCATGTTTGATAATAATGTTTTGGTAAAGACTGGATTCAAAGAATATATATAAGAGAAAAAAAATCAAACCAAAATTTTCATCAATATATAGTCATCTATTCTAAGATAAAATAGAGTTGTAGAAGTAAATTAGTCATCATGTCAAACCTTCAAGTGTTGAAAGATTTAATAGAATAAAATTCAAAAAATTCACTCATTATATAAATTTTGAACAAACCAATGCAGTTTTCATAGCCTTCAATTGAACAAAGTGAAGATAATATATTTCAACGCCAAATATGATCACAATTGGAGTTATTAGGAGTAACATTCAACCATATAAGTCTCGATTCTAATATTCAAGCTTTAGTAATATTGCTTGAGCTTGGAAAGATGAATCTTCTTAAGCTTGAGATCTTGTTTAGAAGATGTTTTGAAGGCTGCAATGAAGATTAGATCCTTGGATGGAATGTTTCAACAATAGATGTATTAGCTCAAGGCTATAGGCAATTTCTTTAAGGACCAATAAAACCTATTGTCCAAAAACAAAGAACAAAATATATAATTTTATTGATACAATGTATTCTCAACTTTCTACAAATATAAGAAGATTTCTAAAGGTATGAGTTCTTTTTAGAACTTGTCTCTAAAGAAGAAGATGATGTTATAAACATATACTTTGAAAGTTTATAAAACTTTTTAAAATATTTTAGAAATTTTTTAGTAAATAGAAGTGACTTGAAAAGATTCCTAATTGGTGAAAGTAGCTTAAGAAGCTTTGTAATTAGCGGAAGGAGCTTAAGAAGCTTCCAAGTTGGTAGAATCTACTCGAGAAGCTTTTTAGTTTGATGGAAGCTTCTCAAGAAGCTCTCTAGATAAGGGTATTTATTGGAATTGAGATTGAAGAATTCTTTAATCTTGGCAATGCATCTTTTGAAGTTCTAGCTTATCTTTTTTAATGTTATTTATATACCTATGTAGATAATTCAAGTCCTTGTTGGTTTCTTCTTAAAACCTCTTTATAATTCAAGTCTCTTATTCTATATTCTTGTGTCTTTGATACCTTATATGTGAATTGTATAAGCAAAGTGACTATTTAAGAATAATTATTTATAAAGATTTTATAAGAATTTATAAATCTAAAAAATCATTGGATGTCATATATTAATTTTAAAATTGTCCAATTCCTATTGGTCTTAATTTTCTTTGGATCTATCATTAAACCTTTATTTGAGATGATATAGCCAAAAAATTCTATTGAAAATCATAAAATATATATTTTTTTAATTTGGCATATAATCTAATATCTTGTAATCTTTGTAAGACAAGATGGATATGTCATTCATGCTCTTTTGAAATCTTAGAATAAATTAGGATGACATCCAAATAGCATATAATAAAATCATTAAGGAATTCTTAAAATATATTGTTTATTAAATATTAAAAAATAATTGGTGCATTTGTAAGGCCAAAAGGTATGACATTGTATTTGAAGCATCCATATCTTATACAAAAAGCAATCTTTTCTTTTTCCTCTTCTTTGATATCTACTTGATTATAAGATCTATAAAGATCTATTTTAATAAAGATCTTTGTTTAATCCAATTGGCCAAAGAATATAGATATCAATAGCAAAGGATAATGATTTTTCATTGTCAATTTATTCAAGCTATGGTAGTCAATATACATCTTCAAAGATCCATCTTTTTTTCATCACAAAGTGTATAGATGCATTAGTAGGAGATTTTGAATGTCAAATAAAATTCTTTGCTAAATTCTTGTCAATATACACTTTCGATGCTATAAGCTCATTCAATGATAAGTTATAAATTAGATCAAAAGATAATTATGCATCATCTTGAAGATTAATAATATAATTGTATGGATAATATTTTGATAAGATATCTATATTTTGTTTTTCAAATATATCTTTAAAATCTTTGTATTCTTTTAAAAAGATTATAGAGTACTTGTTGTTTTAGATGTTAAAATTGGATAAATAATAAAAAAAGTGTTCTTCTTGATTGTTCTCATATAAGCTCTAGCTCTAATAAAGAGAGGCTTTATGATTTTAGATCTATAAGATATATGATATTTTTCATCAAGTTTAGTAATAACAAGTTGTGATATTTCAAAGAATTTTATTTTACGAGATATCTAATATGTATGGAGATTATATCTTTTAAATCAAAAAAGTCAAAAATGATAGAATTAGATGGAGATTTAATGATATTAAATACAATATGACTACTATGATTCTTTGATGTTACTTCTAATGGACAAGTTTTATAAGTAACATCTCTAAAGGATAAGAATCGACCATCTTTGACTTTTACATGAATAGCCTTAGATTTCTTAACTATAGCAATTTGATGGATTTTTAAAATTTTAAGTCAATAAAGCAAGTAAAGGCTCTTAATACTACAAGAGCAAGGATTTTGAATTTTTTAACACTCAAATATATTAATATAATAAAACAATAAGAAAAATTAGATGATAATATATGACCTTTTTTAATTTGTGGAAAAAAAAAATTTAATTATACAATGTTATATTGTAGTTATCATGTAAAAATTATATATATATATATATATATATATATATATATATATATTTTATTGCATAACTAATTGAATTCTATATCTATAGATTTTTATTAGTTATAAAATATGATTAGATTATTACTTTGGAAGGATTTTATCTAAAAAGGCTACTATTGAGGTTGGTACAATATCATTTTTTTTTAAATAGTATCTTTTGAGGTTGATTTTATATTGATAATAACTTTTATATATTTTAAATCACCTTTGTTAGACATTAGTAATATTTGAAATCTTATTTTATTTCTTTTATTTGATATTTAGAGCACATATTATATAAATCTAAATAGAAAAAAGATTGAAAAGGATTTTTAGTATCAAAAAGAATAATTAAACCATTTAAGTAGATGAATGGAAATGAATGATAGAAATTTTTATTCTTATTGATCAAAAGTCTTATCCAATAGACTTTAAGGAGATTGTCTAAGGTCTTATTAGGAATTAAGGTTACTTTTTTGGAGTCATTTTAACATTAAAGATTAGAATAAAAAAATTTGGATTTTTGGATATGATTTTGGTACAAAAATTGAGTGATTTGGAGTTTTTGTGAAAGAGATATAGGTGCTCAAAGTCAAGATATTGTTTTTGTATCTACTATCACACTTTGGAAGATAACACATGTGTATGACAAGCAATAAAAGATCAGCAATTGGAATTGAAAAGAAAAAAAATTTGACTATATTTTATATATATAGCTCAATGAATTCTAAGCTAGAATAAAAGAGATATTTGGAGTTGAAGCTAGCGCTTGCAACCTAAGAATAATATATTTTGAATTATATCTCAAGCAATTTGATAAGATTTTGGCTTAAAATTTTTAAAAATATATATTATTATGTTATAAAATTATAAAAAAAATTGATAGAATTTGGATTTTTGATTTTTGAAATTTGAAGAAAATAATTTTTGTATGTCTATAAATTAGGATTTTGAGTATTTTCTAGGATTTTTGAAATATCAAAAGATTAGAAGCAAATCTACAAGTAAAATTTCTTGTGATAAAGCTTAAGAGTAAAAGCTACACTTGTAAAAAATTTGACAAAAATTGAATAGTTGGATCAAGAAACATTTGATCTTAAAGTTAAGAAAGAAAACAATCATTTGTGGATAAATAAGGTATTGAAGGGTTTTGTTATAATTTAAGCATTTTGTGAAAATTAAAGGGGTTTTTTGAAATCTGAGATTTCATGGAAGTGTTAAAGATGGATATATAGAGCTATGATAAAATTTTGATATAAAGATGAATTTTTAAAAAGAGATTATAGACTTTTTTTGAAGTTATTGAGAATCTAATTTATCAAAAATTAGTTAGCTATGATTTGGCATAGAAAAGGATATTAAGGATTTTTAGATATCATAGAAAAATCTTATGTATAAACCCACTTAAATATAAAAGATTTTTATTAATATAATATAATTTAATATTTTAATATATATATTTTTTTTTATTAAAGACAAATCATTTATCAAAGTTTGGCAAACAAGATACAAATAAATTCTTCATAATTACATATCTAATATATTTTCAGATTAAAAATCATACCATATAATAATAGTTTCTATTGTGGTTCGTCATCCTTGTTTTTTTGCAAAGCATTTGATGATATGGTTGCCCTCTTCATTTGATATATATGTCAATATTTTTTGTGGCAATTATTAGCCTTGTGACTAAGTTTTCTATAATAAAAACATAAGCTGTGTTCTTTTCAATGATTATTTTCTTATTCAAAAAAAAATTTAAAGAAAATTCCATCAATTTGCATATCTTTTACTTCCACATGTTCACTAGGATTGAAAGATGTAGAAGATGCCAAGTATTTGATATAAAGTTGTAGCATAGATTGTAGATATTGTTGTATTGTAGCACTTTTATTGATCAGAGAGTGGAATTAGATATCAAACTTGATAGGATTTGTTTAAACATTGGTTTAAAGGATTTTGAATTGGTAATGACTTTGTGAGAGCTATACAAAGTTAGGATTATACTTGTATGATTTTGGTTGTTAAGAAATAAAGTAGATTCATATTTTGAATTTTTTTTTGAATTTTATAGTAATTCTATTAATAAAAGTTTGTAGATTTGTAAATTTAATTTTTTAAAATATTTTTTATAAATTATAGCTTAATTAGATAGTTAGATCAAAGGTTATTAGAATTTAAGTAGGCTAGGGTCTTAAAAATTAGATTTTGACTGTCAATGAGGATTTTTGTGATTTTGAATAATTTGCTAGTTAGATTTGAATGGTTTTTTTTTTTTTTTTTTTTTTTTTTTTTAAGCTGGTAGTTAACTAAGTTTTTAGTATTTTTGTAAAATTTTAGAACATATGAATAATGAAAAAGGAGCTATTGATATTGGAAGCTTGACAACAAGGTTGGAAAAAGAGGACGGTTGACATCAGAGTGGATTATAAAAAAAAAAATCCTAATTTTTAAATTTAAATCTTTTCAAATTTTATATGCTTATTTTAAACTAGTAGATTAAAAAATCTACAAATATTGAATAAAGATCAATGATTAATTTAATAATTATTAAGATTTTAAATCTGCTATAGGATTTGATTAAGATTTGATTAGGATTTGCTTAGGATATTTTTAAAAGTTTTATTAAGATTTTATTAAGATTTTATTAGGATTTGATTAGAATTTGATTAGGATTTGATTAGAATTTGGCTAAAATTTTATTAGAATTTGATTAAGATTTGATTAGGATTTGATTAAGATTTGATTAGGATTTATATAAAATATCTTTAAGATTTCATTAAAGTTGGATAGGATTTGATTAGGATTTACTTAGGATATATTTAAAATTTTATTAAGGTTGATTAAAATTTGATTAAAATTTTTTAAGATTATATTAGGATTTCTTTAAGATTGGCTAGGATTTGATTAGGATTTGATTAGGATTTCTTTAATATTTCTTCAGTATTTTTTTATGATTTTTTAAGGATTTTTTTAAAAAAAATTTAAAGTTTTTTATGATTTTTTTAGATATTCTTTAGAATTCTTTAAAATTTCTTTAAGATTTCTTTATGATTTCTTTATGATTTCTTTATGATTTCATTAGGATTTCTTTAGAATTTCTTTAATATTATTTTAGGATTTCATTAGGATTGTTAAAGATTTAATTAGAATTTATTTAGGATTTTATTAGGATTGTTAGATTCTTGATTAGTTACAAAATATAAGTATACTTTTCACAGCCAAGTGCCCGGTGTATTTTTAAAAAAGATAATACATAATACAATAATATTTTTCTTATTGATGTTAATATAGATGGTTATCACATTTCACCACATGACTAATAACTTTATTAAGAGTTTAAGGATCAAACATAAATAATAATAGATTCTTTACATCATCTTATAATTTCCAATGAAATTGACTTATTAATGCATCTTCACTTCAAGTGATATCATATGTTAATTGCTAAAATTTTGAAGCATAAACAAATATAAAACATGTTCTTTGTCAAAATACTCAAAATTTAGTTGTAGCAAAATGAATCTTACTATGAAATCCAAAAGCTTCCACAAATATTATAAAAAAAAATTTAAAATTATACTCTATGGAAGAATTTTTTTTAAACAATGGAGCAAATCAAAAGAAAGCTTGATTTAAAAGTAAGGTTCCAACTAGACCAACACAAGATGATTCCATAGAATATTGCTAAAATTGGAATAAAGTAATATGTTATATTTGATTTATAAAGCCACAAAACTTTGAACAAGTTCCATCAAACCTCTTTTAGAAACTAATTCTTGATTCTTTTGTTGTTGACATTAAATTGCTATTTCAAATACATATATTTTCTAATAAAGTAGACCTTAATGATAGAGTACTTAGAATAACTTATAATATTAGTTGAGATAATTCTATTCTTTGACCATTATACATGATCATATGAAAAACTCCATTTTACTTAGACAAGGTTTTTGTTTTAGCTTTCAATACTTCAAGAGCATTTATAATAAAATCTAATTTGGCTTCTTTGAAATTTTTTATATTAAATACTTTATTTTTTGCAATAGAAATGAAATAAGAAGAAACAAATATAAAAAATCAAGAAAAATATCATTCTAAATGAAGGTAATCTGCAATCTCTAAAGTACTATAATATTTCCAAGAAGAGAAATAATTTGCTCTCTATTCAAAAAGACTAAGCTCTAATATCAAACTATATTAGTCTCAATAAACTATTATAGACACATCATTCAAGTTGAATCTCAAAAGTTTAAAAAATTGAAATATAAGAGGTTTATTTTATATCACAAACAATGAGCTATGACAAGGCACAAGAAAAAGATCAAAAGGTCGAAGCTAAGCCATAAAGATTGCATTGTCAAGGTTGAGGATTCCTTCAACCTCAACTCCTATATATACTAGGTACAAGGAAGCTCTTTAGGGAGTTTCCTTGAGGCTTAGAAGTGAAACAGCCTAAGATCTTTCTATGACCATAAAAAATCTTTTAGAATCTTCTAGGACCTTTTGAAACCTTCTTGAAACCTATTGAAATCTACTCAGGACCATTAAGAAATTTCTAGAATCTTTTACAATCTTCTTTTATTATATATCCGTGACACATATTCAATCTACATTGTTTGTAGCACTTTAGTCCATTATTATGCTTTAATATATAATAGTAATTTTTATAAAAAATTAAATTAATCAATATATATATATATATATATATATATCTATATAAATAAATATATATATATATATATATATATCTATATATATATATATATATATATATATATACTTGAATAAATTTAATTTATTGATATAAATCTAATATTAATTGTTTTAAAAATATAATATATAATTTATTTGTATCAATTTTAAATACTTTTTTAAAATTAATTTTTCGTTGAGTTTTGCTCATAACATGAATAAAACTTATATCATAAAGAGAGATTGATTAATACAAAATTAATCTTATAAATATACTTTTAAACTTTTAATTTATGTACCATAAAAGTTATTTATTTGCATAAATAAATAAATAAATATATATATATATATATATATATATACATATATGCATATCAATACATTTGCAATTTATCTCCATTAAATAGATTTATATTTTAATTTTTAATTAATATCTAAAATAATAACTATTATTCAAATTATATCTCTAAGATTTTATTTTAATAAACTATTTTTTATTAATTTTATATTTTTAAATATCTTTTTAGATTTTTTTGTTATTTAAAAATTAAAATCAATTAGTTTTAAAAAGAGTATAATTTTTTTATTCTCTTGTTGAATAATATAATGATAATTGTTATAACCTTTTAAAAATTAAAGACATATTTATATACGATCTATATCTTAGTGTATATATATATATATATATATATATATATAAATATAATTTTTATTTATTTTATTATATACACAAATATCAAATTTAAGATTAAATTTTAAAAAAATCAAAAAATTAAAATTTTATTATTATATGATATAAAGAATAAAAATATATTTGAGAACAATTTGATCTACTGCTATAAGATATTGTTTGTTACTTATTATTTGATTATATATTTAAAAAGAATTTATTGCTTAGAAAAAAGTGCATAAAAAATGCACATTGCAAGTAAAATATGGTTTTAAAGGATTACTAGGCTTGAATAACAAAAAATTATTTTAATGTTTGGATTTTTTATTTCAATTACTAAAGAGTACTGTCATAACTATTAAATGTGTGTATGTATGTGGTTGTCAAATATATATATATATATATATATATATTAGCATTAAAAACTCTTATTCTTCTTCAAAATTAGTACATTAAAACAAGTTACTAATGTATAATAGTATACAATATATTAATAAATTAAAGTTAAATAATATAATCAATATTTTTTATTTATTAAATTTTGTTTTATCAATAATATCAATTTTTTTTACTTATTTGTACCATAACAATTATTATAAAATATTGTAACAACAACAAATTACTCTTATTGCATCATCAATAGAATCATCAGTAGAATCATCACCAGAATATGCAAATGTATTGATATGCATATATGTATATATATATATATATATTTATTTATTTATTTATTTATTTATGCAAATTGATTAGTAGCACAGACAACTCGATGAGGGACCCAGTCGATTAGTATACTTCTCAACCAAATCCGAAGCTCGTCATTTCCATACCGAGCCCAGAGGATGGAGGATTGTCTGTAAGAGTATTCTCCACATGCTGGGTTGTCTACCCATGAGCTTGGATCGCGTGACGATCCACGTCGAGGAGCTCCTGCTGCTCTTCGAGTACCCATGGTGACCACCCAGTTTCCGAGCTTGTTTGCCTCCCTTCGTCTCTGATTAGACACTCCCGGATCTTTCGAACTACTGCCTTCTATTGTCCTCGCCTCGAATCCATCGTTTTAGGAGTTCCAGATAGCCCTGAAGCACATGAAAACCATGGCGTTGTCTCTGTGTCAAAAGACGGGTTTCAACAGAATATGCGTCGTCAACGATGTTAACGTGCACTGCGGACTTGCTTTGAAATGGACATTCGTAACGCGAGTGGATGATTATTTACGCATTATACCGCAATTCTATGGAGGCAGTTGGAGGTATCATTGCAGTGGAAAGCCACATGACGGGCTTGAATTTGAATATATACAAAAGAAAGTGTGTAAATAAACGTTATCGGTGATAAAAATACGAGTGCAATCCCGTTTTATCAACACAGAAATAAAGAATTCTGTTCGTACGGTATCTATTAAAGTGGCAGCAGGTAACGCAGTCCGGTGCGGATATTCCATGAACACAGGCTGAGTTGCTCGCTGCACCACGGTTTCTAAAGCTGTGAATCTGGTTCACTCAGATGTTGCTGCAGATATAAAATATGAGTCATGGATTAACTAAGCCGCTGCTGCCTCGATTCGTTTAGAGCGGCAAAATCTTCGACGCGTTGGTTTTGACCACTAAGAAACTGTTGGAAGTAGTACAATTGGCTTTGAAGAGCATCTTGCGCACAGCGCGGGTGAAGACTAAATTTTCTACAACCTGTGGCATGGCCAGATATCGAATCAGGAGGCTGCTGCTTGAAAACCGGTGAGTTGGACTTCCAAATGGTTGCAGATCATGACTTTCGACGATTTCACATGATTTGCCTGGTTGTCGCTGGAACTTAGTAGCTGTTACATCATTGCCCAATACAAAGCTATGTCTGAATCAGGTTCAGCAATGGAATCGCCAATTTTCCGTTGTTGCAGGAACAACAATTGAATGGTCATACTTGGATCTCTTGCCGTTCTCTTGCAAGGGATGAATGTTAATGAATGTTGATCCGGGGCAGGGGGTGGGTAGTTGACAGGCTGTAAATCCTAAGCTTTATCCTCCTAAGTTTTAACCTCTTAATTTAAACTTTATTTCCTTGAAATTTAACTTAAATCCCTAACTCAAAACTCTAGTTCCTGAATCTTGTATATATATATATATATATATATTTGTGGACCTTATGCAACACTAGGTTGCTTAAGATCCACATGGATGAATGTCATCAACAATGTCCATCTTGTAGAACACCCATTGAAAATCATTTATTGGAGATTTTCTAACAAATTTGAGAAAAATCTCCAATTCATACAACTTCTACAATTTAACTTCTACAATTTTTTTTAGTAGTTTTTTTATTTTTTATTATTGCTATGCATTAGAATAAGATAACAAGTAGGAATAAATTTTTTCATAAAGTATACTTGATTTATTTTATTTCATAAAATTAGACCTATTTATATTTTATAATATCATAATTTTTAAATTTAAAGATCCAAAAGTAATCTATATATATATATATATATATGTATCTCCCACAATGTGTTCTTTTTAATCCAATTAGAAATAAAGCAAAGAGAGCAAGAATCATCAAATAAGACTGAAGAAGAATTAATCAATTATCCAAAATATTTTTATAAGATAAACACAGGAGCAATAGAGTTAGATACAACTTTAGTTTCAGAAACACTTAAAGATAAAACTATTATTGAATAGACAATGAATGAAGAAGAATAAGTAGATAAAATAAATTTAGGAACATAAAGAAGTAGCAATGTTGTATATCAAGGATATAAAATACAAAAAACCGAAGTATTAAAATACTCTTATATTATTGAAAAAGAATAAAAAATCACTCAAAGATGATATAATATTAAATTAAAATGGCTATTGCCAAAGACAAGAAGAGTGTAGATTCTTAAAACAAGAAAGACGTTGACAAGAGTGAAGAAGGCTTCACTCTTATCTCTATGTATATTATCTACCTAAGAGCTACATGGTGATGTTCAATAGGACCTCTAATATATGTCCAATTTATAAAACATGTGTTAAACTTACAAGACAACTTTTCTATATGTGTACCATGTAATTAATTTATTTCATAAGCTACCAATATGTGTGACACATGGCTAACTTATTGGCCAAATTTTTAACCTATCAATCACCTATAGACATGAATAAAGATGAAACTGCATCTATGAAATTTTTTAGAAGCTTTCCTATAAGATATTATCAAATTAATTTATTTTTATCTATTTCTATCTATCTATGTTACTTAGATAATTATTAAAATAAATCTTATATCTAAAATATTATCTCCTCTTCTAGGAATGAATTCCATAAAGAATGATAACTATAGATTAAATAAATCTAAAATGCATCAAATTTTATTTGTCACATACTTTGATCTTTATTTTCTTCAAAGGTAGTTGATAGGTCCTCTCAGCCATCGATAGTGTCTTATACCAAGATAAAAAGACCACCGTGATATTTATTGATAAAAAGACCACCCTGATTATTATTGAGGCCTTCATATCTTTCTTCAAAGAAAGCATTTGAAATACCATCAAGAATAGTTCTTACCTCTAAAAATATCACCAAATACCAAAAATCTATTTCAAGGTTGTAATATCAAACATGTTATATCTAGCAATCAATTTGAAGAAAAACATGTCATTCTTGAACATCTTAATTTTTATTCCACTATCTTGAAGATTGTAATAGTTATAATATTTAATTTAATAAATAAGCTAATAATAGCTCTTGAGATGAATTTACTTATGGTTGATTTTTTATGTCTTTAATTCCAAAATTTCTAAAAAATAACAAATAATAATACAAGATTTTTTCCATTGAACTTGCTTTATTTTATAATAAAGATTTTCTTTAAGTTTATTTCAATGGATGTCATCAATGAAATGTATTAATTTTAATTGGTGCATTTATTAGATTCCTAGTTGGTTCCTATGTGTATTCACTAATATCATATACATGCCAATGTATAAGATATTATAACCTATTTATGCGCCGCTTCAAATTTAAGACTTTTTCCACTTTAAATTCTTTATAACAATCTACTTCTAGAAGAAGTGGTGGCATTTGTTTACTTCCTTGTAAATCCGCTATCTTATATAGCTCAAGTAGAAATGCATAGAATATAAGATGGATCTTTATAGACTCTAGTAAGTACAATCAATAAGCAATATGATTGATCTATTTACAAATTGGAAATGATCTAAGCCTACAAAAATCCAACTTATCACAAGGATAAATAGTGTTGATATTATGACAAAGTAGCCATAACTTGTCACCAACGTGGAATTGAGATTGTTTCTTATGATAGATATCTACATTGTTCTTTTATTATTCTTAAGCTTCTTTTAATTATGTCTTCATTGTTGCATATAGCTTTGATAATCAATTTGCTAAGTCTTTTACTATAAGATTATCAATTTTTGAAAAGTCAAAAATATCAAATTGTAGATGATAATCATAATTAATAAACAAAGGTGTTTGTTGAGTAGAAGAATGTACTAAATTATTGTAAGCAAATTCTACCAATGGCAAAAGAATTGTCCAATTATCTTGATGATAATTGATGGTATACTTTGAATACTGCTCCAAAACTTGATTTATCCATTCCATTTATCTATTAATTTGAGGGCGGAAGGTCAAAGCTAGTTTTATGCCCACCTTCAATATTTTGAAAAGGATTCTCTAAAATTTTGATATAAATTGCATCCCTCTATTTGATATAATATTCTTTGACAATCCATGATAGTAATAGATGTTGTCAAAGAAGAATTTAGTTGTTTTTTTCACTTGTAATAGATTTTGTACATAATACAAAATATACCATCTTAATAAAATGATTTACAACCATAAATATAAAATCATATCAACTTGAAATTGATAGATTTGTAATAAAATCTATAGAGATAGAAGATTATAATTATTTTTATATAAATAATAGTTAAAAAAATCTATAAGATTGATGACAAGGAATTTTTGATTTTAAATAAATATCACATGACTGCACAAATTCTTTAATTGCCTTCCACATTTGAAACCACCAAAAATCTCTTGATATTAGTTTCAAAATCTTATTGTATTCAAAATATCTTATCGCAAAAAAGTTGTGATAAGCTTTAAAAGCATGTAGTCGTACTTTATCTTCTAGAACATATAAACATCCTTTGAAATAGAGTAGATTGTTCTTGAACTCAAACTTGGAAGTATTATAAGTCTTGGATGAATTATTTTTAATATCATAAATAAAAAGATCTAAAGACATATTTAATTGAATTTACTTTAAAAAAAATTGAATCAATAATCAATATGGATTTCATTGTTCAAAGATGAAATTATTTTGGCTTCAATAAGATTGTCTTTTATTGATCAAAAGCTATATTTTTTTCTTTTGGTATAAGATAAAAATATTTAGAAAGAGCATCAAACAAATCTTATTGTCTTTCTGGCTAATAAGTGATAATAAATTCAAATTTTGACAAAGACATGCTTTAACAAATTTGGCAACAATTCAAAATATATATTGACATAAAATACTTGAGGTTCTTGTGATTTTATACATGGTGATTGGATTAGAAGCACCTTCTAAATAACAATGCTATTTTTGAAAAGAATCTATGATTGCAAGAAATTCTTTGTTGTAGATCTTGTAGTTAATTTCAATTGCTGAAAATTTTCTTAAATAAAAAGCTATTAGATGAAATTTGTCATCTACTCCCATTTGTGACAATATTGCATTTAAAGCAAAGTCTAATGCATTTGTTTTTATAAAAAAATACCTTGAAAAAATTGATGTAATACAAGATTGGTGCAGAAGTAAAAGTTATCTTCAAAGCTTCAAATGATTGAACAATTATACGATTAATACTTTAAAAAAATATCTATATTTTATTTTTTAAAAATATCTTTAAAATCTTAGTACAATTTGTTATTCAAGCCATTACATGTAACAATAGATTATTTAAAAGGTATTAGAAAATATAGATTTAATTAGAAAAAAATAAATAAATTAATGATATGAGCACTTAAGGTTTTAGAAACTTATTTAACTAAGCTAAATTGTATGTTCCTCGTAAATCTATTTTTGTATACATCTCTATTTGATTGAATTGATTAAAAAGTCCTAAAATCAAAGATAAAGAATACCTATTCTTGATGGTAATCTTATTAAGTCTTTAATAATCTATGCACATCTAAAATGATCTATCTTTTTTCTTCACAAATAATATAACAACTCTTGCTAGAGATTTGGAATGGCATATGAAATTCTTAGCCAAGTTTTCATCAATGTATTCCTTTAATGCAGCCAACTTATTTTGTGATGAACTATAGATTGGTTAAAATGGTGGTTGAGCTTCTTCTTGAAGATCAATTGAATAAGCATAAGATCAATATTTTGGAAAATTATTTGTATTTTTATTTTTTAAAAATATCTTTAAAATTTTATTATTTTGGCTAAAAATATTATTTATAATTTTTTTAATATTAAAAATAGATATTACGTATATAACAAAAGATGTTTCTTCTTTTGCCGCATATTTAAAAGCTTTTATACCTACCAAAAAGGATTTGGATATATTAGACTTATGTATTTTTATTTGATTAATGGATTTTTGACAATTATAAGAAGTCAAGGTTATAAAAATCAATCTATTTGAAGATTATATTTTTTAACCATGATAATTTTAAAATGATTAGATTAAAAAGAGATCTAATCACATTAAATATTACTATGCTATTATGTTTCTTAGTTGCTACATCTAAAAGAATAGTCTCATGGATAACATCTCCAAAAGACAATAAACAACCATCTATGATTTTTATATGTATGGATTTAGTTTTTTTTAACTAAAGATATTTTTATTTTAACAAAATCTTGTCTACGAATCGCTCTGGAGGTTTGAATCTACGTGTTTAAAATTTTATAATTTTTAGATCCTAAAAATATATCTATTGTAAAATAAGATGAGATTCAAAGGAAGTTAATAGAATCTTATAAAGGTTGCACATGATTCTCTAGCTATACGCTCCCTATCAGAATCCTGAAAAACTCATTTTTAATACATTGACTTTTCTAGTCTTCATGCTCCTTTATTTTGTTATCAGGTTATATTGTTTCTTTAACCAATATTGAGCAATGGATTTTGGATTTGGCTTTCTCTATAATATAAGTACAGACTTTCTAACAATACCAAGTTTCTCACAGGAGAGATTAAATATATTATATCGATTTATATTAATTTTAGCTTAGTTAAATAAGTTTCTAAAACCTTAAGTGCTCATATCATTAATTTATTTATTTTTTTCTAATTAAATCTATATTTTCTAATACCTTTTAAATAATCTATTGTTACATGTAATGGCTTGAATAACAAATTGTACTAAGATTTTAAAGATATTTTTAAAAAATAAAATATAGATATTTTTTTAAAGTATTAATCGTATAATTGTTCAATCATTTGAAGCTTTGAAGATAACTTTTACTTCTGCACCAATCTTGTATTACATCAATTTTTTCAAGGTATTTTTTTATAAAAACAAATGCATTAGACTTTGCTTTAAATGCAATATTGTCACAAATGGGAGTAGATGACAAATTTCATCTAATAGCTTTTTATTTAAGAAAATTTTCAGCAATTGAAATTAACTACAAGATCTACAACAAAGAATTTCTTGCAATCATAGATTCTTTTCAAAAATAGCATTGTTATTTAGAAGGTGCTTCTAATCCAATCACCATGTATAAAATCACAAGAACCTCAAGTATTTTATGTCAATATATATTTTGAATTGTTGCCAAATTTGTTAAAGCATGTCTTTGTCAAAATTTGAATTTATTATCACTTATTAGTGTCAAGGACAAGAACTCGATGAAATCAAATGGACAAGTGAGACTTCTCTTATAAAATAGAAATAAGAAAATATATATTCAATAGAAACTGGAATGGCTATTGTCAAAAGACAAGACAACTAGAGACTCTTGAAACTAGATTAAAAACAAGAAAGGAGTTGACAAGAGTGAAGAAGGCTTCACTCTTGTCTCTATATATACTATCTAACTAGAAGCTACATGGCGATGTTCTATAGGACCTCCAATATGTGTTGACTTTGAAGGCCACTTGCCTTAGCTTGCAAGGCAAGTTTTTTACATGTGCGCCACGTAGTTAGCTTGAAAAACAAGCTATTAACATGTGTGGCACATGGTTAACTTATTGACCAAGTTTCTAACCAAGAAATCAACTATGGACACCTATACGGTCAAAGCAACATCTATGAAGCTTCCAGGAAGTTTCTCTAGAAGATATTATAGAATTAATCTACTTTTACCTACTTTTACCTAGTTCTACTTAATTATATAGGTAACTATGTGTATGTCCGTGACATTACCCCTCCTTTTAGGCATGAGTTCCACGAGGAGCGGTGGTTAGATGTTGAGGAAGTTTAAGATGCGCCGGATTGTATTTGCTACATACTCTGATCTTTGTTCTCTTCAAAGGTAATTAATAGGTCCTCTCAGCCATCGATAATGTCTCATTCCGGGGGCGAGAAGACCACCCTGTTATTTGATCATTGTTGTGACCTTCATAACTTCCTTCAAATAACACGTTTGGAACACCATCAGGAGTTGTTCCTACCTCCAATAAAATCACCAAACATTGGGAGTCTCTTCCAAGGTCGTGATACCAAACACGTTGTATCTCGCCATCTATTCGAAGAAGAACATGTCGTTCTTCAAGATCTTCATCTCGGTTGTGTCGTCTTGAAGGTTGTGACAATCGCAACGTCTCATCCGGCAAGTCAACAAATGAAGGCTCTTGAGTCAAATCCGCTGGTTGTTGGTTCTCCATTTCTTCAACGCCACAAATACAAAGAAGTTACAAACAAGGTTAGAAAGTTGAATGTTATCTTGCCTAGATCTTGTTTCTTTTATAGGAGAGGTCTTCATCTTCGTTTTGATGGATGTCATTGATGAAAGGTCTCCACCTTCCTTGCTGCATTTGCAAGATTCTTTGTCGGTTCCTATGTGCGCTCATTAATATTATATCCGCGCCAATGAATAAGATATTCCAACCTGTTTCGGCGCCGCCTTGAATCTAAGACTTCTTCCACCTCAAATTCTTCATTGTTATCTATTTTTATAGGAGGCGGTGGCATTTGTTTTCTTCCTTGTATATTTGTTGTCTTATATGGCTCAAGTAGAGATACATGGAATACAGGATGAATCTTCATAGACTCCGGTAGCTTTAATTGATAAGCGACTGGATTGACTTGTTCACAAATTGAGAATGTTCCAAGCCTACAATAGTCCAACTTATCACAAGGACGAATAATCTTGATATTTCGACGAAGTAGCCATACCTTATCACCAACATGGAATTGAAGTTGTTGCTTGCGATAGACATTTGCATTGGTCTTTTGTCATTCCTGAGCTTTTTTTAATCGCACCTTCATTGTTGCATGTAGCTCTGCCAACTGATTTGCCAAATCTTTTGCCGCAGGATTATCAGCTTTTGAAAAGTCAAAAATATCAAGTCGTGGGTGATAACCATAATTGGCAAAGAAAGGTGTTTGTTGAATAGAAGAATGTACCAAATTATTATAAGCAAACTTTGCCAATGGTAAAAGAGTTGTCCAATCGTCTTGATGGTAATTGATGGTACACCTCAAATATTGCTCTAAGACTTGGTTCACTCATTCCGTTTGACCATCTGTTTGAGGATGGAAGGCTGAAGATAGTTTTATATCCACCTTCAATATTTTGAATAGGGTTCTCTAAAATTTGGATACAAATTGCGTTCCTCTATCTGATATAATATCCCTTGGCAATCCATGATGGCGATAGATGTTATCAAGAAAGAGCTTAGCTGTTTCTTCACTTGTGATAGATTTTGTACATGGTACAAAGTGTGCCATCTTGGTGAACCGATCTACAATCATGAATATGGAATCATATGAACTTGAAATTGGTAGATTTGTGATAAAATCCATAGAGATAGAAGACCATGGTTGTTCTGGTATAGGTAGTGGTTGGAAAAGTCTGTAAGATCGATGACAAGGGGTTTTTGATCTTGAACAGACATCGCATGATTGTACAAACTCCTTAACTGCCTTTCACATTTGAGGCCACCAAAAATCTCTTGATATTAGTTCCAGAGTCTTGTTGTACCCAAAACGCCCCGCTATTTAAAAATTAATATCACGAGCTAAGTATAATGTAGTCATGCTTTTGCCTTCTCGATATAAGCAAGCTGCCCCTCAAAGTAGAAAAAGAGGGACGGTTCTTGAATTTGAACTGAAGTATTACGAGACTTAGATGAATTTGTTCTTAATATCATAAACAAGAGTAATTGAGGACATACTTTCGACCGATTTTCTGAGAAAATTCAATCAATGGTCAATAATGTTGATTTGATTTGCTCAAGATAAATTGCTCGGGTTTACATACGTTTTGCCGGGATCAAAAAGTCAGATTCTTTCTTTGGAGTGAAGATAGAACGTTGTCGTACTATAATTACTTACAGTGTGTAAAAATTAGTTAAAATATATTATATGTTTATAAATTAAGATATGTGTTAGAATGCTTAGTAAAATAAATTAAAGGGATTGATAGAAGAAACTTTATTTTATTTTATTTGTTTTGATTATGGTATTTAAAAATTATAAGATCTAAATGTTTAGTATGAAGCGTTGAGAGAAGGTGGGGACTTAAGGATGAAAATTTAAGCTAGTAAGAGGCTAATTGGGAGGGATGAAATCAAGCCATGGTCGGATGAAGGCAAGGAATAGGGAACTTCATCCCTATTGGTCGAATATCATGCCCAATGGGCTTTGAGGAGGCTGCCCGCGACCTTAACAAGGATTTTGGCGACTTCAAAAGAGTAATTCGCAATTTCAGAGGTAGGGTTGTAAAGTTTAGGGTTTTGGGTATAGTTTGAGAGGAAATTTTAGGCGATTTGGAGTTAGGGTGAAGAAGTTATACTTGTTCAAAGTTAGAGAGTGGATTTCATATATACTGTCACTCTTTTGGGATTTCGCGGAGTTTTACAGAGGCTTTTGGAGATCGGACGGTGCGGTTGGAAAGGCGATTTCAAGATCTACGTCTATTACGAAGGAATTCTTAAGTTTTGAGTTTAGACGAAGGAGATATGAAGAGTTGAAGACAGCGCATCCAATTCCAAGGCAGTAAGTAGACCGTTTTGTTGATGGTGATGGGGTTTGCCATATCTTAAGTTTTTGGACGAATTTTTGTCTAAAAATTTCCAAGAAGGTGTATTATTGTGCTAAGAAGCTATACATCAAAGTTTCATAGCATTTGGATTTTTAGATTGTGAGATATGAAGAATTTAGTACACGGGTGTTTGTAAATAAGGGTTTAAAGCTACTGCTAGGGTTTTGGCGACATCTAAGATCGATAATGAATCGACGGTTGAAATTTGTGGTGGTAGTTGTGAAGAATATATCAGTACTTCATGTAAATTTGGAGTAGTGTTGGACAATTGGATTAAAAGTTATGGATTATTGAAGTTCGGGAAAAATTCCCTTCCTACGGGAGAATGAGGGTTAAGAATATTTTGTTATGTTTTGAGTGGTTTGAGGAAATTAGGCTTGTGTATTGGATGTAATAGCCCTATGGAGATCTCTTTTATATAAAATTGGGGGGTTTTATTATACTTGAATCTTGCTTGAGTAATTAAGGGCACGAAGCCCAACATTGAGGCGTATCTCCTTTCAATTCTCGACATTATCATGCTCTAACGAGAGAGCCTTTGAGGCATTAATTACCATTGTTTTAGATGGGGGATCAAATCTAGATTTGGATTAACCAAGTGGAGTAGGTGCCTATGATTTATTTCAAGCATTTGCTCAATTTATGGATGAGAGGCAACGGGCTCAAGAAGATGACAAGAGCACCACAAAGGCCTTACAAGCAGTAGTGGACAAGGTTGGGAGGTTTGAAGGAAGAAATATCACCAAATTTTTGAGGATATATACATGTGAAATGGAAGTGCATCAAATTTCAGAGGTGAGAATGATCACCACCTTTGATTTGGTAGTCATACCAGAAGTTAGAGAAAGGATGCACGAATTACATGAAGGGGTTACATCATGGAATAAATTTGAGGAATTATTGAAAGATGAGTTTTTTGAAGAAGACTCAGAGAGGATGACCAAAAGATTATTTTTAGAATGGATTGAACAAAGGCCAGGGAATCAAATGGCTCCAAATGAATTAATCAGGGAATTTGAAACAAAGTTTGATCAATTATCAAGGTATGAGAAGGAGTTGTTGGAAACCAAGAAGATTGAGTTATTTTTACAAGCAATTGATGAAGATTTGGAGGACAAGTTCTTTTTTCATCTTGCAGATAGAACATCTGAGAATGGATTTACAAATAACTGGGGGCTGGTGAAAGAGACAGTAGGGCTTGTGGCCAAGCAGCAAAAGATTAAGACTGGGAGGTCATTATCACTGTTGGAGCCAATAGCTACAATCCCAAGTTCAATACCACTGCAAAAGACAAATAAGGCTACTCAAGATGATCCCATTGAAGAGCTGATTAAGGGCATACAAGATCTAAAGGTAGAAATGATTGAGTTGAAAAGATCTCAAATGCCTATAAGCAAGAGGAGGTCTCCAATAAACAAAGAAGCTCAAGACGAACAAAAGCCAAAGAACGTACCTTCTTCTCCTTGTCTTGGAGACATATCATTATCAAAGGAGGGATGGAAAAAAGACAAAGTGAAGGAGAAGGATGATGCCAACAATGCCAAAATTGAAGCTATTATGGCAGAAGCATTGGATACTCGCGTACCTATGAATGAAGAGGAAGAAATTAGCCAGGTATTTGCTCTCAAATGTGACTCTATGGTTAATGATGGCTACCAAAAAGAGAAAATTGAAGAAATAGAAAAAATTTTCAATGGAGAAATGAAAAATGAGGTTTTACAAATATTTCCTGGAATGAATATGAGTAATACAAGGGTTATTATGGATACAACAAGTATCCAAAATCAAGGTGAATTTGAATATGGAGGAGCGCAAGGCTTAATAAAAGAAGCCCAGACCATCCAAATTCAAGAATGCGTGATTGAAGAAAAGAGGGATAGAGTTATTTACGAGGAAGATATTACTGAGCTTGAAAGCAAGAAGAAGTCTCCAAAGAACAAAAAAGCTTCTCAAGAGACAAATTCAGAAAAGGTATCTTCTTTTGTTCATTCTGGTGATACACTATTATCAAAAGAGTGGAGAGAGAAGGGCAAAGAGATGGAGAAAGGTGACACAAGCAAGTTCAAAGCAAATAATGAAGAAGGTGATCTATATGAAGCTTATCTAGTTGTGAAGACTAGGATTGGAGATGAGGAAGTGGAACAGAACTTCTTTGTACAAAATTCTGCTACATATCCGATAATACTTGATCAATCTTATATTACAGCTGCTAGAATGGAAACTAGAGTCTTGAATGATGATTCTCATTATGTCAAGATTCAGAATTAAATTTTAAGAACATCACAAATTTCATTGTAAAAGCGATTCACGAAAAGCATAGAGAAAATTTGTTTTTAAAGAGAGATGCCTTTAGAGCCAAGAAATACTTTCTTAGGTTTTTAAAAGGCACCCATGTAGGATGGAGGTACATGGGTGCAAAATAGATTATCTCCAAATTCCAACATAGAAAATTTTGGTTTTAGATTTTGGATTTGATTGGCAATAGGTTTATGAGTTTTCAAAGGGTTGAGGATTTGAATCTTGTAAATAGAAGAAGGATACAAAAATAAGAGAAAATTTTAAAAAGAGTGGATTTAATTTTAAATGATGAAGTTGTAGTAGGAATAACAGAAGAAGCAAGTTTAGAAGATGGTTTGGTCTAAGTTTAGGATGAAGATGCTATAGTAGAGATATATTCAAGAAAAGAAGCTAAGGAACCAGGTTGGAAAGAAAAGTACAGAATTGGGCTTCAATTTATTCAAGAATCGTTGGTTAAGCTGAAGATT
>JAWRVF010000284.1:0-221913 GCA_036785485.1 Physcomitrellopsis africana
GGAAGGACTATGCTTGTATTGCGGAGAGTAAGGCCACACAGTTAGAAGCTGCCCCAAGAAGCAGAATCGACGCATTGTGAAGACCAGAGGTGCGATTATATAGGAAAACAAAGATGCCCAGCGACAATAGGAATCGTGCGGCTGGACAATTCAATACCACAAAAAAAATCAGGTTCCACTCTTTCTTCCCAGCCTGCTAGTTGTTTTACAATCCCTTTGTCTTTTGGTCCTCAGAAAATCAAAACCCTAGCGTTATTAGATTCAGGAGTATCTGCTTGTTTCTTAGACAAAGAAATTGCTAAGCACCATAAGATCCCTCTAGTATTGAAATCCAAACCCGTACACGTAGAAGTAATAGATGGAAGAAGTAATAGATGGAAGACCCTTATTGTCCGATAGTGTCACCCATGAATTAGAACCTATAGAAGTTGCATTTGAAAACCATAGTAGTTTTGTTATTTTTAATATTATTAGAACCCCGTCAAACCCTGTCATTCTTGGTCTTTCCTGGTTAGAGAAGCATAATCCATCTATCGATTGGAGGTTGCGAAGAATGACATTTTCCATAGATTATTCTAAAAGTAAGCCTATTAAAAGGTCTAGAATAAAAAAACCATTATTCCTTGGAGCAAAAGCGTTTGTAAGGTCGTCCAAGGAAAGTACGCCATTTGTCATTTATGCAACACCGATTAGCGACGAGAAGACTTCGACAACAAGTATACCGGAGCAGTATAAGGATTTTGAGGACGTATTTCAAAAGAAGAATGCTGAAATGCTATCGGAGCATCGACCATACGATTGTGCCATAGAATTACAAGAAGGAATACAACCACTTTTTGGCCCAATCTACAATCCATCGCAGACGAAGTTGGCAGAGCTACGGAAGTACATCGACGAGAATCTAGCCAAGAATTTCATTCGCCATTCAAAGTCGCCAGCCGGGGCACCGATCTTATTTGTGAAGAAGAAGGACGGCTCATTGCGGATGTGCGTAGATTATCGAGGCCTCAACAAGGTGACGAAGAAGAATCGTTATCCGTTACCCTTCATCTCCGGTCTTTTGGAACAACTTGGACATGCAAAGATCTTCACAAAGATTGATCTAAGGGGAGCTTACAATCTTGTGCGTATCCGGGAGGGAGACGAATGGAAGACAGCTTTCCGTACAAGGTATAGCCACTTTGAGTATAATGTCATGCCTTTTGGCCTCACCAATGCTCCGGCCGTTTTTCAATACATGATGAATGATATTTTTTGAGAGCACCTTGACGACTTCGTTGTCATCTACTTAGATGACATTCTGATATTTTCCAAGAACGAAGAAGAGCATGAGAAACATGTTTGTCTGGTCTTTGAAAAGCTATGCCAGCAAGGACTCTACGCCAAACTAGAGAAATGCTTATTTCACCAGACTGAGATGGAATTTTTAGGATTTATCGCGACTACAGAAGGTTTGAAGATGGATCCCAAAAAGGTAGAGGCAATCGTGTCTTGGGAAGTTCCGAAGACAATTCGAGATGTGCAATGCTTTCTTGGTTTTGCTAACTTCTATCGGATCTTCATCAAGAATTATTCCCAAGTCGCTGCCCCGCTCACTCGGTTGACATGCAAGGACAAGTTTGAATGGGGACCTCAAGCGGAGAAAGCATTCCAAGATCTTAAGTCGGCATTTACTACAGCTCCAATCTTGATACACCCTGACTTTGCAAAGGCCTTCTACTTAGAGACCAATACTTCAGATTTTGCTTTGGGAGCGGTGCTTTCACAAATGGACGTAGACGGGAAGCTCTATCCAGTTGCATTCTATTCGCGGAAGTTTTCTGCTGCCGAGATCAACTATGAGATCCACGATAAGGAACTCCTTGCAATAGTGGATTCCTTTCAAGAGTGGCGACACTTCCTTGAAGGAGCTACACATCCAGTGACCGTATACACGGATCACAAGAATTTGGAGTACTTCATGACATCTCGAGTTCTGAATCGTCGTCAGGCTTGATGGAATATGTCGCTTTCCAGATTTGACTTTGTTATTACTTATCGGCCTGGGAAGTAACAAGGACTCTCCGATGCATTATTGAGGAGATCGTATCTTGCGCCGAAGGTTGGAGAAGCAGCGTTCGATCAACAGTGTGCAACATTGCTGAAGCCAGAGCATTTTAGGATTTGCACCGCTTCCATGCCAATTGATACCGATTTCCTCAACCAGGTACGCGCCGCAACTCTTGAAGATTCTATAGCCGTGGATATCAAGCAGCGTATTGATAACGACAAGTTCAAGGTTAAAGAAGATCTTTTATACTTTGAAGAGCGATTGTATATTCCAAAAGGACCAACACGACTCCGAGTTCTTCAATCTCGTCACGACTTTCTAGCTGCGGGACATTTCGGGTTCAACAAGACTTTGGAGCTTATCTCCCAAGATTTTTGGTGGCCCCAAATGTGGAAGGATGTGAAAGAGTTTGTCATCTCTTGTGACATTTGTTCAAGATCCAAGAGCCCTCGACATCGCCCTTATGGTCTTCTACAGCCATTGCCTATTTCGCGTCGACCATGGTTTTCAATTTCTATGGACTTCATCACAGACTTGCCGTCATCAAATTCATTTGATAGCATCTTTGTTGTGGTGGATCGGCTTACAAAGATGGCACATTTTGTCCCTTGCAAGAAGACATCTTCAAGCGAAGACACTGCAAGACTCTTCCTCAATAATGTATATCGTTATCATGGCCTACCATATGATATCGTGTCGGATCGAGGGACTCAGTTTGTATCCAAGTTCTGGAGATCTCTCTTTGAGGCATTGAAAGTGGATATCAAACTTTCTTCGGCTTTCCATCTCCAAACCGACGGCCAAACAGAACGGGTCAATCAAGTCTTGGAGCAGTATCTATGGTGCAGCATCAACTATCAGCAGGACGATTGGACCGCATATCTATCGCTTGCCAAATTTGCTTACAACAACACACTTCATGCGTCGACTCAACAAACACCACTCTTTTTCAACTATGGATACCATCCGAAACTTGACATATTGAGTCCATCAACAAAAATCAATCCGGCAGCTGAAGGAATTGCAAAGCAGTTATCGGAACTTCAAGCCACGTTGAAACTTCAATTGCAAGCTGCACAAGATTCTTACAAGGCGACCGCAGATAGATCTCGGAATGAGGCACCTGCTTTCAAGGTTGGAGATAAAGTATGCTTATTTTGACGAAATATTAAGACGACAAGGCCTTGTGATAAGTTGGACTATCGAAGATTGGGACCATTTGTCATCCAGAGGCAAATCAATCCAGTGGCATATCGTCTGGAGCTACCAGCTGCTATGAAGGTTCACCCTATCTTTCATGTTTCTTTGTTGGAATCTTATCGAGAGTCATCCTTTCTTGGAAGAACACAACATCCGCCACCTAGCATTGAAATTGAGAACCACGAGGAATACGAGGTCAAAAAGGTGCTGGATTCACGGCGAAGGTGGGGCAAGTTGGAGTATCTTGTTCATTGGTGCGGCTACGACATTAATGAACGAACGTGGGAGCCAGCCGAAAATCTTGCCAATGCGCCGCAAAAGGTACAGGAGTTTCATCGACGATATCCTCATAAACCTAAGCTAGTTCAATGATAACTTCTTCTTGAAGCTTATTCATCCGAGAACATAAAAGAGGGGAGAGCACCACCAAAACTCACAGTTGATAAGTTATTTTCTCCAAGATAGAGAACTTTTTCTAGTAGCCAGAGTTTGATTTTCCGACATGGATAGCCAAGAAAGAGATACTATGCCAGTCGTGTTATCTCAACCGATTAGCTCACGAAGACAACCTCGACATGAAGAACCGCCTGCACCACGACAACGACGGAGGATACCGAGTAACCGATCGCTGGTGATAGTATTTGAGATCGAGCCTGCTTACGATGGTCAGCCAGAAGGTGTGTTTGCAGGACAATTTCACAATGAGGACACGGAAGTTCATGCTTGGTCAGAAGTGGAAGGCGTGGGCCACTACCGTTGGCTTCAAGGGCCGTTGAACCACTTGCTTCACGAACAGCAATTGGAGTTCATTGCACACGTTATGCGACATATCTTTATTTTCTTGTGATTGTTCTAACCGACAAACAACATTGCTTCTCGGAGACCTCGAAGCTAAAGGAGAGGATAATGTTAGGGACATAGTCTTTAGAACCTTCTAGAGACAAGCTTCTAGAACATTCTAGAAGCAAGTCTTTGGAACCCTCTAGAATATTCCGTGAAGATTCTTTAGAATATTCTATAAAGATTCTTAGAAGATTCTCTAAAGATTCTTTTAGAAGGTTCTAGAAGATTCTTAGAATATTCCTAGAATATTCTACTAGATTCTAGGAAGTTGCTTGAGAAGCTTCTTGGTTAAGAAGAAGTCGCTTGAGAAGCTTCCTAATTTAGCGGAAGTAGCTCGAGAAGTTTCTTATCTGGTAGTATATATAGGAATCGAGGCTGAAGGGTTCTTCAGTCTCGACAACACATCTCTTGGAGCTCTAGCTCACTTATCTGGTGTTGGCCTTGTACTCATCTGCATTAATTTAGTTCTTTCCAGTTCTTCGTGAACTTCTTGTTTAGATTTCTAGTTTGTATTTTATATCCGTGACACAAGACCACATTTGATGCTAGAATTGCCTCATAAGTGTCAAATGAACACTTATAAGGTGTCATATGCTTGGAACACCCTGAATCTACAATCCATCTTGCCATGGCAACCATAGAGGTTCCATTTGATGCCATGAATGCATAATCTTGTCCTCCAAACTCATGTTGCATGCTATTTGCATTCTCCCTCTTCATCTTTTTGCCTTTGTAACAATTTCGAGCAAAATGTCCTACTTTGCCACAAATGAAGCAAATTTTCTTATTACCTCGTTGGCTTGAATAAATGCCTTTGCCTTGACGTGAGTAGAGTGCTGAATCTTCACCTTGAGGCTCCTTTTCTTTCTTCTTGGTCACTTCATGGACAAGTCTTGCTGTGACATAGTCTATAGTAAGTTGCTTTAAATGAATGGATTCCAAAGCCACAATAAGGTAATTGTAGGACTCTAGCAAGCTCATAAGTAGAGTCATAACAACATCACACTCTTCTAAGGGCTTGTCTACAATTGCAAGTTGATTTGCAAGTGCCTTCACCTTATTGATGTGTGCCATAAGGTCTTCACCTTCTTCTATCTTGCAAGTAAAGAACTTCTTTCTTGTATAGATGATTTTGGATAAGTTTTTGCTCTCATAGATGTTGCAAAGAGTCTTCTATGCTTCCGCTGTCGTGTTGTGACACGATTATATGATGAAACTATGACTAAAAATGATTTTTTAATTAATACTCTATTATCTTAGTTCAACAAAAATTATATTTTAATAAGGTTTTTATGAGAGTCTCTTAATTTATTTTCTTCACTTGATAGCTAGTAGATAAGAATTAGTTAGTAATTTTACCTTCTAGGTTGTAATAATTCTTTTACTACCTTAAAAAGGCCATAAAATAGTAAAAATATAGTAAAAAAAATAAATCACTAGCATGATTGATACTAGGATTAAGTTGAGGATAGGGTCGGACTATAAAATCCCTAGGATAGATTAGATAGATAACCAAGGGTTGGCCGTTTGTAGGATAGGGTTGAATTTAGACCTTTGGCTACTAAAACGGCTACCTAGGACAAATCAAGAGACTTTTAGCAAATCAAAAGATAGGGTTAGAGAGAAGACTTAAGAGATTTTGTATAAGATTTGATTGAGAGTGATTTGGATCAAAAATGACTTTGTAATAGCTTTGCAAAGTCAGGGTTGTTTTTGGCAACTTGGGATTTTGTGAAATAAAATAAGGTTGATGTTTTAGGCAATTTCAAAAGTTTTGCAGCAAATCTATAGTTGGAAATTTGTGGATTTTTGGGTATTGTTCTTGTTAATTTGTGCTATGAATTTGAGCTCAATCTGACAGTTTAATTGTATGTAATTGAGGTTTAAGTAGGTCAAGGTCTCAGGAATTAAGCTTTGAAGGTTAGTTGGGATTTTTGAGATCTTGAGCAATCTGCAAGTTGGATTGGAGTGAAATTTGTGTGTGTGGATATTAGACTTGTTTTCCTATGCACATACAAAATTTGAAAGCAATTGAATGGTGTGAAAGAGAGATTTAGGTATTGGAATATTGGCATTAAGATTAGAGAAGGAGGCCGGCTGTCACCCATGCAAATTTATGGGTTTTTCTTCTTTTTGTGAAGTTAGATCTTCTTCAAACTTAATATACTTGTTTTCAACTTAATTAATAAGGTGTGTGCAAAAATCCAATCAAGATCAATGGTTTATATAGTAGTTATTGAGATTCTAAAACTACCTTAGGATCTTCTTAGGGTTTGGTTTGGATTTGACTAGGATTTAATTAGGGCTTTTTTTAGGGTTTGACCAAGGTTGATTATGGTTTAATTAGGGTTTATTTTAGGATTTAATTAAGGTTTGATTAAGGATTATTTAGAGATTGATTAGAGAGGTTAGGACTAGTTTTGTTGCATATTTCTTTTTTATCTTCCACAGCCAGGTGCCCGGAGTATTCTCAAGTAAGACTTCACGACTTACGACATAATTTGGTGAACCCAACGTGAAAAGCTTGAGGTGGAAGATTATTGGGATATTTTTGATTTATTTGACTTATGGAGAAGGAAGGCAAGAGAGTTGAAGAAAGAATTATAGATGGTGCATCAATTGGAGTTTCTAGTGGAATTACGAGTGGAGCAACAAGTGGAAGTAGTAAAGGAGGACAAGATGGTAAAAGGGTTGATTCTAAAGCTTTTTGAAGCTTTGATCTTGAAAAATATCTTAGAAAATAAAGATGGCATTTAGATTATTATAGAATATCATAGGATTTTATAGACATCTTGGAGCACTTTGAAATGTCATAAGTAGAGATGCAAGTGGAGCAATAAGGGGAGGTAGCAAAAGAAGACAAGATGGCAAGAAGGTTGATTTTGAAGTTTTTAGAAGCTTTGAGCTTTGGAAAATATCTTAAAAAATAAAAATAGCATTTGAATTATCATGGAATATTATATGGCTTTATAGACATCTTGGAATATTTTGAAGTATTATAAGTTATTTATTGGGGCATTTCAAGGGACATTTTTGAACATTTTAGAACAAAATGGAAGATGTTTCATCAAATTCTTTGGATAAGTTGAAAATTTTGGATGGGCCAAGTGTTAATGAGTTTTTTAAGACTTTTTGTATATTCATGGAGGAGCAACAAAAGATGCAAGCAATTGAAAGAGATATCACAAAGGCATTGCAAGGAATCATCAACAAATTTGGGAGGTTTGGAGGATGCAACATCACTAAGTTTTTACAAGTTTATACATGTGAGATGGAGGCATGCCAAATTCTTGAGGCAAAGATGATTTCAAGCTTCTATTTGGCTATTGAACCTAGGATTCATAACAAAGTGAAGAAATTACTTGAAGGGGATATAGAGACATGGTCAAAATTTCAAGAACTTTTGAAAAAAGAATTTATTGATGCAAATGAGAATAGGATTACTAAGCAAAAGTTTTTAGATTGGATAAATTTACAACCAGGCATGCATATGGATCTTTATGAATTCTTCAAAGAATTTGAAAAGAGATTTTTATCAACTTTCATTCTTAGAGAGACGGTCATTGGATGCTATAAAAGTAGAATTGTTTTTAAATGGTCTTGATAATGATGTGGGAGACATGCTTTTCGTACTTCTTACAGATGAGTCTACAAAGAATGATTGTACCAATGATTGGGAAGAATTGAAAGAAGCAGTGATTGCTTTAGTTAAGCAAAAAAGAGCACAAGCTAAAGGAGTTATAGTATGGCCTAAGAAATCTTCTACTTTGGCTTCTATATCATCTTTATTAATGCAAGGGATTAATCTTGAAAAAATAGAATTGGAAGAGCAACTGGAGGACTTTAAAGGAGGAGCCAATTCTTTACAAATGAAAGAAATTGAATCTTATATTGAGAGTGGTGAAGGAGAGAACAAAGATTCTATTCAAACTATTACTATGGAAGGTCAAAATATTCAAAAATTTGAAGGCAATATGGAATTCAAGGATTTAAAAATTAATGACAACAAGGATGAAAGCTATGGCTATTCTACATTGGATAAGTTTATACAAGTTGGTGATGGCAATTTGGTTGAAACATCTCTCAATGATAAAAAGATAATTTCTACATTTGAAGGAGGTGAGGATGTTTTGCCTAATATTTTGGATTATGTTGAAGAATTTAAAATTGAACCTTCACATGAGATGGATTATGGATCTATTCAAGGTTATAATCATAAAGATTGTACAAATTCACAACATTATGATGTAAGAAGTGGTGCAATTATACATGAATATGATGATGAAAGTCAAATTGCATATGGCTATGAGACCATATATGGATTGGATGAAAAAAGTTTTAAATTTTCACACGATTATTATGAAAGGGATTATGAAATTACACAAGGTTATGATACTAAAAGTGAAATATGATTGGATATCACACATTGATTCAAACCAATTTAATCATTTTAATCTCTTGTGTGCATGTTGCTAGTATGGGAAAAAAAATATTATAGAAGATGATGAAGGTTTATGGTGTCATTATACAAATTAAACATTGTCTTGATTCAAGTTTGTGAGTGCTTAATTATGTACACATATAAGTGTGAATGTGTCTAGATATGTATATAATTTAAATTAAGATTGTAATGTTAATGACAAATTATAAAAGAATTGTGAAGTATAGTGGATACAATGTTTTTATTGTGTTTTGGTAATGATTCATTTGAATTATAATTATACAGATATTTCTGCAATTATATAAATAACAGAAGTACAATTTTGAAGGTTTTACTTGATCATATTAAAATTTCAAAATTAATAAATACTTGTGTGTGATTGCCTACAATCCTTCCTGGTCGTGTGTCAATTATATATCAGACAATTTGCTCCAGGTTTGCAAAGCCAAAACAGGAGCCACATTGTGATGATGAACCCGCACATCTCTGTGCCTATTTTGTTCGTCTTGTCTCCGTGGCTAGACATTACCAACAGGCCAGAAACCACTCTCTCCCGCCCTCCTTGTCAACCTCCAAACAGCCAAACTAACAAGTGATCAGACTCCCTACGATCCCCTCTTCTGCAAACGTCATTACTCCTTCCACCATCGCATCCTCTTCAAATTTGTTCCTCATCTCCGCTTGCTGTTGTAGTCGCACGTGCTCTCAAGTCTCTCGTCTGGGCTTTGATACTCGTTTGCTGCCCGAGCCATAGGCAATGCTCCAGCGCCCTGGTTTCTCCTCGTGAAGTGCAGTGGTTGGCGAGGTAAAGCAGAATGAGCAGCCCAGAGGCCAACTGTGTTGCAGCCGAGGACATTGCAACATCAGTGTATGCTTCTCATCTCCTAGATGCGCAAGCTCTGTAGTGCAACCTTTTAAATCTACTCATTGGCTATGCTGCGGCCTGAGTGTGGAGAGGAGCGGACCTAATCGGCACAGCATTGAGAAGGACCGATGACAGGAAATCCAGAGCATTATATACAACACTGTTGCGGATCCAAGGGCAGCCCACGGGAGGGCAGCCCGCGGGGCACCTCGGGCATGCTCCGTGTCCGGGGTTCATCCGACGCTGTCTGGGTCCTGTTTCTCCAAACCGGGTTTCACAGAAACAGACAGACAGACAGAAAGGAAATGGAGAGGAGGGGAAAAGGGACTTCCACCAAGTGGAGGACTGAAACAGGGATCTAGGGGGTGGGCGGTTGCCATGTGGCATGAATCCTATGGAGACGGCATTGATGGAGGTCACTGGTGGTAGCCAGTACTGCATCCATCCATCCATCCATCCATCCATCCATCCGCACAGGAGGGAGAACCCATCCAAAAGGAACTTGGCCTCTCTCTTTCTCTGTCTGAAGCATTCCTTTGCCTGGTGGCTTCGGGCAGGTAGGCACCAGTGCATGGCAACAAATGGCGTGTGTGTGTGTGTGTGTGTATGTATGGATGAGGAAGAAGGGGGATGCACTCAGCCATGGTGTAGGGGTCTTGGTGGGAGTGGCTGTGTCTCTCGGTCTGTCTGTCTGCGGAGCTGTGGTGCTGGTGGCGGCGGTGATGGTGATGATGCACGAATGGATGAATGAATGTGGATGAGGGGACTAGGGCTATCATTTGGAGGGGAGGGGGTTGAGTTTCATTTCTGTTGTTGCTCCCATGCTTGCAAGCAAAGACCCGGGGGAGGGGGGGAGGGTCTATGATGAGACCGGGTTGATGTGATGCATACGTGGACATCTGGTGAAGGGAGGAAGGGGAACGAGAGTGAGCTCTGTGTGTCTCGCTCTGCCCTTTTTTTTTTTTGTTTTTTTTGACACGTACGGAGTTGTTCCGCCGCTTGTATTAAGAATCATAATAGTGTTCAAAAAGACCTGCTGCCATTATCTTACATCTGCCTTTTAGTTTTAGTTGCGAACCTGGTGTGGTGGTGATGGAAATCATGTGCGGAGATAAGCGTGGTTCGGTAGGGGGGGGGACAGAGGAGGATTCTTTGGAGGCATCCGTTCCCACTTTTCATCCAACCCTCGTGAGCGCTGGTGATTGATTCAACGCGGCCTTGGGCTGGGTCCGTGCTCAATAGCGCTCCTCCTCTTGTGCTCCTCCTCCTCCTCTCGAAGACTTTCTGTGTCCGAGAGTTACTCTTTCGTAGAAGTGACCGGTGCATCCTGTCTTCGGAGCGGGGTTCTTGTCTATTAGGGGTCTTCCCACCCCCCCACCCCGCTTTCGGGGTTCCTTCTGTTCTTGCATCCTTCGCACCCGACTATTCTTCTTCTCTGCTCTCTCTCTCTCTCTCTCTCTCTCGTGCTCTGTTGGATTCCCAGCCCCCTCTGCCACACCATGTCTGCTCTGCTCTGCTCTGTTTTTGCTTTCCATTTGCTTCATATTTTTTTTCCCTCTTTCGATGCGTAGCATAGTCCACTACATCTCGGAAGCCACGTTGCAGGTGCCCCCCTTGCCACACCTGGTCCGTCTCTGGATCCGCAACATCTGGCCCTTCCCGTGGTGGAGAGAGATCGCACAGATTGTGTTGTCACCATCGTCCGAAGCAATGCGCATTTAAGGCAGTGTAACGAGATCTTTTCGGCAAATTGGCTTTCTTCATTGCAACTGCTATTGGAGCAGCTTACAGTAGGACGCACCAGGACCCTCAAAATTTAGGGCAGAGCGACAGTTGGTGATCGCTACATATTAGCAGCAACAGTAGTGATGGATTCCTCGCACGGTTCCTCCCATGGTTCCTCGCACGGTGGTGTGGATTTCCGTTCCTTTCGGCAGATAACCCGAGATCGTGAGAATCTTTCCTTTTTCTAAACTTGCGAACCGTCTCACAAACATAAGTTGGAGATTATATCCCATATGGCAGTGGATTTCTGAGATAATTTGGAGCAATTTGTGTATGCACTAGATGATCATACGCTTTTAAACGCGGGTTTTCAATGCATACCTGCATAATCTGTACTGGCCTAGCAGTGTTCATTTGCTCATACTAGCTCCCAAGTCTCTCAATTGTCCAATTGCTTTCTGCTGTTTACAAGTGCATTAGTTAGTCTAAGAAGCATCTCGAGGTCCTGATGGGTCTGGTGAGTATCTGTTAAAGCTGACACTAAATTTGTAAATCAATGTTTAGGTTGTCCCTCTCCTGCAATTTTGGGGTTGTGACTAAGTATTTAAGATTACAGTTCCTTTCGAATCGATTGATTTTGTTCACGTATGTTTAAACCCTATTTGACAACCAACAGAAGTGGTTGCCACAGTGGCGCACAGAACATCGTTATTATTGTATTCGATCGCGTTTGAAGATTCCTGAAGATTTATCACTATTTGAACTTCATTTCTTGGTTCGTCTGAATGGGGTTTTGCTTGAGGTATTCTTGTGCTGTTTTAATTAATGTCGACTTTTACTCTTATTATTACTCAAACACCAACAACCAACCAGATTTATTGACCATTTGTTCATGGGTTGTCAAAGTATACTCTGAACTGTATCCAATCTTGGTCCCTACTGAGTGCGTATAATTATAAACTTGTGTCCTGTGCAGGGCTTCTGCAAGAAATGCTGAAGACAGCTAGGACTGGCAAGGCATCAGCTGAATGGAAGGTCAGTTTTTAATTTTTAGAGCTGTCTGCATGCTATAGAAGCTATTTTTCCGGCATCTGCAGTGATCCTGACCAAGGGTTTTCACAAGGCGGGGATGTTATTATGGTTTGCTGGACTATGGGAATTCCTTCACGGACTTGCTTTGTTCCTGCTTTGCACCTTTTATGCCTCCTTGCTATTAGATGATACATAATTATACCCGTGCCGAGTTGCAACATGACGAGTGGTTCTTGAGATACTTTGAATTTTTTCCGGCACGTGTAGAAAGAATTGCTGACATTGGTCGTGAAAGTTCTTTAGATTAGGCAATCAAATTGAGAAGTGTTAAGTCAATATTGTACAGGTGCTTATAATGGACGAAGTGACAGTTAAAGTGATGTCATGCTCATGCAAGATGGCCGACATTACAGATGAAGGGATCTCGTGTATGTTCTTCTTCCTTGAACATTATGGCTAGTTACTGTTGCTGTACTACCAAAGAATTATTTACATGTGTAAAGGTAAACTCGTGATGCATCGAATTGTCACAGGAATGAAAGTTTGTATTCTGGGTCTTTGTGGCAGTGGTAGAGGATTTGAACAAACGCAGGCAACCCCTACCTGCTCTCGAAGCAGTCTACTTTATACAGCCATCTCATGACAGGTTTTGCAACCTTTCTTACAATCTGCAATAGAAGTCTTGGATGTTTTTTTTTTTATTTTTTTTTTTATTTATTTTTTGTTTTGTTCTTCCCTCAAACTCACACTTCTTGGATTTTCCTGTAGAAGATTGATTTTAGATTGTTAAATTGGTTGGCCTCGTCAGAATTTACTGAAACAAATCTGGAAAATTGATAACGGGGAATTCAGTTGTGTGTTTTTTTTTAACATTATAATTACTTATTTGAACCATGCAGTGTTCGAAAATTCATGCAAGACATGTCAGGGAAAACACCTCTGTATAAAAAGTGAGTTATCACTTCAGCTGTTTTGCAAGGCAGACGTACTTTATGCTGCTATGGTAGTGAATGTGTGTAGTGTACTCTCGTGTGGGTGGGCATGCCGCGGGTTCCTTCAAACGTGATGCTTATGCACTGTCTGCAAAGGACGCAAAGCAAATCTCACAAAGCATCACACTTCTAAGCGCATGCGGGTGTTGCTACGTTTCACTATGGCATTGATGATTTCATTTACTTGGACTACTATGATTTTTGGGTTTAGGGTTTGAGGTATATTCAGAATTTCTGTTGGTCATGTAGAACTAGATTTGGCATCTAATTGGTTTTGGATTTGTCAGAGCATATGTGTTTTTCAGTTCACCCATAAATCGCAATCTGCTTCAACAAATCAAGGGTGACCATTCTGTTTTGTCCCGAATTGCAGCACTTAGAGAGGTAAGTAGGCTGATAATTGAAGGCTGTCATTTATCTACACCTGTTGATTCACAGTCAGACATCAGGATGTCTTCGAGGCACAACCATTTGATTCAGTGTCGGTGCATTGTGAGAGAGGTCGTTTTTTCATAGCTGCTTATTATTTGATGTTGCATTTATGCAGATGAATTTGGAGTACCTGACCATTGACACACAGGTATTTCTTAAAGGCGCCTCTATCGCTTTCACTAACCATCTTCATCACGAGCAGTGTACTGCATGTTGTTTGTTACTTCTTACTCACTTTCCTACAACAGGTTCTCTGAATTTGTGTTCTGTTACAGTTTACTAGTGTTGCTTGTTCATGTTTTACTTCCATACGTATGTTCTGTTAATTGAAAGAATATACGTTCTGAGGAAATTTTCTGCCGCAGGGCTTTACAACCGATAACGATTCTGCCTTAGAGCAGTTGTTTGGAGAGCACACCGAGAGTTCACGGGACTATGACGCTTGCATTGAGACTATTGCCGCTCGACTATCGACTGTATTTGTATCCTTGAAGGTATCGGGAAATCTTAACACTTGTGTGCCCTTGTCTTAGTTTGCAACACTAGACTTTTGGTAGTTCTCTGACATCTCGATGCATGTTTTTAGTTATCGAACTGTTAGCAGCTTTTAAATTTCAGTGTTAGTTTCATTCTCTTGCTAATAGATTGCATGGTTGTCATTTAAGGAGTTTCCATATGTGAGATACCGTGCTCCTAGGTCAGCTATGGATGCATCTACGGCCACAACAGCTCGTGAATTAGTACCAACAAAGGTAGCCGCTGTGTTGTGGGATAAGCTGATGAAGTACAAAGCATCTTTACTCAATTTTCCACAATCGGAGACCTGCGACCTCATCATTGTTGATAGATCAATTGACCCGGTAAGGCGTTTTCTTTTAAATGTTTGGGAGTTTAGTTTAGTGCACCATTATGTTGAATTTTAGGACGTCCTATGCTTTTGCCGTTTCCTTACCCTTCGGATTTTCGTGTAGACAAAGAATACAGTTTTGTCGTTCACAGATCAATGCACATTTGCTCAACATTGTGCTGCATGTTATCAAAACGATCAATTTCGACAATGTGAAGATTTCCATCCAATGAATTATTGCAGGTTACTCCGGTTATACATGAGTGGTCGTATGATGCAATGTGCCATGATCTCTTGAATTTAGAAGGCAACAAGTATTCTTACGAGGTATGGAAAACATATTTTCTTCAGTTAATGGGCCTCATTTTGCATAGATTATGCGACATCGTTGACTGTGGCAGTACGTTGTTCCGGAACCAGGTTTAGGGTTTTCTTGTTTTGGTGCATCGTGTATCCAAGAGTTTGACCAAAGTAACTGTTTTGCAGAGTCTCTAGTAGAGTTTGGTGCTGACTTTGATCAGGGGAAATCGAAAGTACTTGGTCATTTCCTTGTTTTTTGGTAAAACTGCAGATAACGATTGATGGCGGCAAGAGGGAGCGCAAGGAGGTGTTACTGGAGGAGCACGATCCTGTTTGGGTGGAAGTGCGCGATCTCTTCATTGCTGATGTGCGTAATTTTAGGTCCTCCAATCCTCGAATAATCCTCGGTTTAGCTGCTGCAATCGACAGTTGTCTAATCGAATATAACTCGTGTGTTATTGCTCAAACAGGCAAGCAAGCGAATTGCGGATAAAATGGCTTATTTTACCAGCAAAAATAAAGCTGCTTCACTGCAACTGGGTGCAAGGTACAGTGCATGTCACTAGTACAGTTGCTTTGTTCGTTGTGAAAGAAAATGTACACCTAACTGGCATAGTTTATGTTATGCTACTCGCCGCCCAATCAAAAGATTCAGATTCAGAAATTCTGTAGCACACGTGAGTGATGCACTGTGACGATTTTGAATTGAATTTCCCCAATTGTCTGGATTAGTTTGTCACTTACTAATTAGCAGCTCCCAATTTGTAACAGGGAGGGTCAGGTGTTTTCATCAAGGGAGATGAAGCAATTGGTGCAGGCACTTCCCCAATATCGGGATCAAATTGACAAGCTTAGCCTTCACGTGAATGTACGTTACCAACCTATGATTCTTAGTCTCGACTACTGCTTACTGAAGGATTTTATTATTTATTATTTGTTGTTACTTTTTGTAATTGCAAGAGTGTAATGATAGCTTATTTGCAGATTGCTTTTTCACAGAACTTGTTTGTTCTCTTCTCAAAGTTCTGGATACTCAAAAAATTGTACTTTGTTCTAGATTGCTTCTACGCTTAATAACAAGATTATACAAGATGGGTTGGCGGACATAGGCAATCTGGAGCAAGAATTTGTCTACGGCGATGCTACTACTAAGGAACTCATCGCCATACTCAATAATAATCCGGTGCACATATTCTCTTCACCAATCATTCCTGCACCCCAGTCTTTTGTTGGTCTTTGTAGCAGTCGTTACTTGGTTTCAACTGTAGGATTACTGTTCTGGGTAGGTTTTGTACATGATTCCTGCTGTGGTCATACTGGCATGTTATCTTGACGTATGCCTCCATTGTGACTTTCGTGAAGTGGCAATTTTATTCATGAGATAGACATGGGGTTAACGCAGGAGATGAGTGCAGAATGCAAGTTACGTCTTCTAATGATCTTTGCAGCTACTCGTCCGGAGAAGCTAGACGCAAATAAGCGGAAGCAATGGCAACAGGTACCTGGTGGCCTAGCTACCTATTCATTTCAGCTTTTACAATATTTTGAAAGCTCTGTTATAGCTTCCCTTGCGCTGCATGTTTCCTTGTTGCGGTCATCAGCATACGATTTTATAAAATTCGCTGATGTTTTCACTTCGGGCAATTGTGCAGCTTGCGAAGTTGAGTGATGAGGATATGAATGCTGTAAATAATTTGGAGCTTTTGGGGATTCAAGCGCCAAAGAAACAAACATCATCTGGAGTCGAAAAGTTCGCTTTGAAGTTTGGGGCTAGGAAGGTGAAGCACGAAACACATCTTTTATGATGTTTAATGGGCCTATTCAGTTGGTGAAATAGCTTCTTCTAATGTGTGTGTGTTACGATCAGGCTAAACGACCTGCAAGAAAAGCAAGAGAGTTGGATGAAGATGGTTTTACACTTTCAAAATTCTACCCACTACTTCAGGTACACCTACAATTGAGTAGATTACCTACAACATGAGCACCATGGTAACACTAGGTTGCAATTACGATGTGGATATAAATTGTGCTTCATTCTTATTTTATTACCGTCAGATTTGTTAATCGGACTATTTGTATTTCAATTTATGGGTCATCATTCGTTTCCTGCCTGTTCAGGATGTGGTGGAGGAAATCGATAAGGATAGTCTTTCTAGAGAGGAGTATCCTTATGTTAAGGACCCTGCTGGCAACAGCCTCCATTCTTCCTCGTCTCCCTCGACACGCCCACCTGTAAACCCCAACTCCAAACCTGTACAGTCTAGACGCACTGTCGGCAAAACTGGGGGTACTACTTGGGCATCGAAAGGCAGATCATCGTCTGAAGAAGGATACTCAAGGTTCGTATTTTTCTTTGTCTCGCAAAAAGCTCAAATTCCTAGAGTAATTTTTGGTTATGATTGGTAGAAGCTATCAATCCAGCGATGAAGTAATAATTGTCGATTTTCCATGGATCTTGTCTAAGCTTCTTGTATTTGACCGCAGCGACTCGGTATTGAGGCATGCCGTCAGTGATCCTAAAATCAATGGAAAGCGCATATTTGTGTTTGTTATAGGAGGCATGACACGATCTGAGGTGAGAACTCGGTTGCTACCATCTTTGTTGGATTTGAAGATTGCATTTATGTTCATGCTTACACTGCATCAGTTCAGGCGGGTGCACTGTACTTTCAGATAATCATTTATTACGGATTTGACGTGCAGCTACGAGTAGCGCATAAACTGACCCCGCAATTGAAGCGAGAAGTTGTAATTGGTTCCACGAATATTGATGATCCACATCAGTTCATCCGGGTACTTTTTGCTTCCGTCATATTTTGTTTGACATGCATCTTTTATCCGATTTGTATGTGTTGAGTAGTCAATCTTCTCATCGGATGCCGTGTTTGTTTTTTTCAATTGACGTTTGGGATGCATCTTCTAGATGTCCTTCATTCGACTCTTACAGCAATGTGGATCTGGTTGCAGAAAATGAAGAACTTGGGCAAATTAGAGATGGACGACTTTTGATGTGAAGGAGCACGAAGGAGTTTTTGGTACCTGGTATTGCGAAGATACAGATGCATTTTTCCCAAAGCTATAATTTGCTCTTGATGAATTCTGGGGGCATGTTAAGGTTCTGTTTAGCACTATTCTTGAAATTATCACCCTGAGCCATCACAGGTTGATCTGTGGGCACGAGTTGCTCTCTTGTGACATGGAGTTACCATGGTCCTCATGTTGGGTTGTCAAATGTGTATTCCATTTGGCATGAACTGAAATTGTCATGGGTTTGGGTGCATTTAATTCATGTTAAGTTATGAGCTTTCTTGATTGGGTTCTTGACGATGAATTAATTGTAGTTTTCATTTCTTAAATCATTATTTTTTAAGGAAACTGGCTTAAAACTTAGATTGTAGCTAAATTTGGCTTTAATTCTCATTTGCTTGTGCACAGTCATGCACAATTTTTTTATTCATCCAAGAATAGCTCATTGTGAATATTGTCTAGCACAACTTATCGAAACTCATTGCATTTACTTTGAAAATTTTATTGATTGAAATTCTACTTTGTATTCTCAAACACAACTTTATAAATGATTATAAATGCAGGACAAAAAGATGAACTGTTAATAGATAAGTCACGTGATTGAAATCCTTTTTTTATCACATATATTACCATCAGGAAAAAGTATTTTTTGATGATATAATTAATGTGCAACTTGATTGTCAAAAAATCTGGAAGTAATTATTACTTTGATTTTGAATATGTTTAACCAAATATTTTTGACGGAATTAGGTCAAACGTATGATGCCTTAAAAAGTTATTGTAGCAAATATATTAGATAGGTGAAGATATAACCCTGAATATAAATTACTGTAGTTAGATTTTTTTCAATAAAATAATCAATTTTAATCAATTTCTATGTTAATTTTTAAGTATTCCAATCAAACAGTGATTTTTAAATTCATGATATACGCTCGGGTAAAAATTCTTTCACATGTGCGTAGTTCATCGATTAAGTATTGAAACAAGCATAAAATATCTTTGTTGAATTATTTGAAAAAAAGTTGTACATTAAAATCTAACATCTGTAAAAACACTAATGTTGCAGGGTTTTAAGTTGTTTTAAAACTTTTGTTGTATTTTAAATATTTTGAATTGACCAATTGTGATTTTAAGTTTGTTGTTGTTGGTTCATCTAAATGTCAATTTACTATCATTTTAATTGCTTTTAAACAAATTACATGTAAAAAAATTAAAAGTTTGCAAAGTTACACAAATAGTTTTATTTATTACAAACAAATAATTGTAAAAATTAATTTTAATATTTTGATATTATAAATAAATAATCTTAGATTTTTTAATGTTTAATTTTATCTTTTAAGAATTGCCATAATTTTTGCCAATGTTATCTTCTAAATTTTAGAAATTATCATATGTCACCAATTGTGTATATGCCATGCATATAGAAGGTTGAAATTCAATCAAAGCTTCAAAATATTTGCTACCACATAACTTGTAATAAAATTTTAACTTTTTTATATCGTCATATAACTTGATTAAAGTTGGATACAAAATTTTAGTTGCATTTAAAACTTTGATATGACACAATTTTAAATATGACTTAATTGCACTTAGCAATCTTATCATTCAACTATTAATCTCTCATATTAATTTTTTATAATAACGGCCCAGCTATGAAGTACATCAGCAGATGTTATAATCATACGTAGATGAGTTTTTGCTGGTACCACTACTCGATTGTCTACTTCTAATAAGCGTAATTGACCCAATTCTAAGTCATCTTCTGGAATCATATAACTATCAAAAGTTAGTGACTGTTCATCAGAACTGTTCATAGCTTTATACATTGACCCAAAATTTGTAAGAACAAACTTTATCAACACTACTTATTGCTAATTAAGCCACAAAATACTCTTATATCTATACAAGCATCTCAATGACTAATAAATGTAGAAAAAATTGACATCAATTCTTTTTAATATTAGCCATATAATCTTTAAACTTCTTTAAAATCTTTTAATTAATTATAGAAGAAAAAAAAGATAGTATCTTCTTCTTATAAGTATTTTTGAGATCTTTCATAGTCTTTTTTTTATCTTTTTTTTGTCTTTTTTTTGTCTTTTTTTTTTTTTTTTTTTTTTTTTTCCTTCATCTTCTTGGTTTTTAATATCTTATGTTTTTTTAAATTAGATTAGAGTTGAGTCTTTGAAAAAGTAATTTATATTGACTAATTAATATTTTAAATATCATTTATATCATTTTAAATTCTAAATTTTTTCTTCTAAATTTTAAAAAATAAATACTTACAATTTTATAATAACTTTTTAAATTTTTATTTATGAATAACTAAAAAATAAAAAATAAGAGATTCTTTACAAATCTAGTATTTCTAAAAAAATATGGTTTTATTGTTACAAGTCTTCATTATTTCCAAACCTTCATATATTATATTATTTTAAGTATTTATATTTTCTTTGTGCTAATCTTTAAACTTTTATTTATTTAATTTTTTTTACAAATTTTTTTTATAAATTTAAAAAATCATGAAAATCTCTAGTTTCTTATTTGTTATAATAGATACTTAAAAATAAAGGTGCATGGCACTCACTTCTACCAAATAGAGTTGATGCCTTTATAAATTAATGTGATGGCTTATACAACAAATTTGAGGTTCCTAACCTTTACAATTTTTTTTTATTTTTTTTATTTTTTATTTTAATTTCAAAAAAAGATTCTATTTAAATATATTTTATTCTATTAAATTTTTAAATATATTGTTACACAATGAACTATTGAATAGGTATAGAGTTATAAATTCTAATATATTATAAATCTTTCTATATTTTCAGATTTATTTTAAGAAAATTTTAAAATAGATTAAAAAAATAATATTAATATTGACTAAGTTTGACTTAAAAATTTTATGTGATTATAATTTTATTGGTAGAAAACTATTAAATTATACAATAATAATTTAATAAATTACTAAAAGTGGAAATATGTTTATTTTTTAAGATTCAAATCAATTATTATTTTATAATAACTTGAATTTTTTAAAAGTCTATTATAATCTTTAGCTATAAATTTATTTCTATATATATAAACTTATAGATAAAATATTTTTTGATATTACATAATCTACCTTTTAATTATAGTTTTTATTTTAAAAAATTTTGAATTTATTTTTGAATTTATATTTTATATATGGATCTTAATTAGTCTAATATTTTCTAATATTCTATATAAAGAAATTAAAAAAATATTTTGAGATACTTATCTTAATTAAATTATTTTATAGTTTGTAATATTATTTAAATTAAATTTAAATATTTTAAAAATAAATAATTAGAAAATATAGACTAATTTAGATAATTTTATAAGATAATTGATTTTGATTTTGATTTCTTTAAAATAAAGTTTTATTACTAAATTTATTTTAGTTTCTATTTTTTAAAATTGTGTTGTAGAATGATATATCAACTTCACATCTTAATTTAATATTTCAATTTTAAATCAACCATAAAATTTATACCACTCATAAAAAAAAATATATAAGTTGTTATAGATTGTTGTGGCTTTTTAAATTGGTATATTATATGTCATCTTAAATAACTGTATTTTTTGTATATTTACTTCATAACAATCTTATTTATGGTTGAATTTAAATTAGTTTTACTTCTCATATTATTAATAATAATAATAATAAAAACAGTATTAATTTAATATTTTTAATAGAAATTAATATTTTTTAAATTGAAGATTTGTAAGAATTGCTTATAATTAATTTTGTCTTTGATTCCTCATGTTGGAAATTGACTTATTTTTTGTTGGATATGGAATTACATTGTTGAATGGATTTTATATAAAATTAAACAACATATTACTTAGTCTTAATGTTTTCCTTTGAATTGGTACTTTTATTTAATAAGATATTATTGTAGTGTCTTAGAATTATTATTTGGCTAATTTGGATCTTTGAAACAAGATAAGATCTTTATCCTCTAATTCTTTTAGTTGTTTTAATATTTATTGCAAATTTAGGTCTTGCAAGTAAGACATAGAGAATTTTTGTTATTGGTAATAATAAAAAATCATTTATTTCTTTAAGTGATAAGTACTATCAATAAATTAACATACCATTTTAAAAATAAAATAGAGAGATTATGATAATTCTTATCAATTGATTGTTAGATATTGTGTATTATAAAACCTACTTTGTTCTTTTATCAAATTTTTTTTTTAAATAGATAATCTTTTAAGTGGTCAAATCAAATGTTAGCTTCACAATTACTCTAATACAAAAAAACTAGTGTTTATTTTTGTATGGCATTTTAAGATTTTTTTGCATATATAAGGAACAATATTGTTGATTATTAGACTAAAACTTATCTTAATGATAAAATTAATATAGAACTAAATCAATTTGGAAGAAAAATTTAGAGTTAAAATAAAAAAAAACCATTTACTTATTGCACAGATTTGCACATATTAGAACGAAAGTTAATTAGGTCAACCTTAGTAGCAAGACTAGCACAGGATAATTTTCGAGCTTTTACATATGGACCTGGGAGGCAGGTTGAAGGCGCTCAAAGCATCACGTATGACCTCAGTGAAGTAGAAAAGTAGTTTGAATTACCCTGTCACAAATCATGTCCTCCAAAATCAAGACTAGTTCCCAACGGCGCTCTTCATTACACCATTCAAACCTAGTGCAAATCCAACAAGTTGTAGCTTCGAATACACAAAGCAGAAGCTCAAACAGTTGGAAACATCGTTTAAAATGTTAATCATTCATTTGTTAATACTCGCTAGGTTTACGATCAGCCAAACAGATTCTAGTAACTTGTTCACAACCGGATACATCATGTGAGAGTTTCAGAGGTAATGGTGAGGGAGATAGTGAGAGGAGCAGGGATAATCTGTAAATAAATGGATAGATCCACCATCACACATCTCGTATGCAGATCGAGATGTTGGTGGTCTTTGATATCGTGGAATGAGATCATCGATTCTAGCATAAATGAGAGGGTGTGAGTGACTTGTGAAATCTGCAATATAAGAATGATTGCAAGGCGGTTCAACTACACGAGCTGAACCTCTTCTTATTGATTGAGGTGAAGGGACTACCTCTTGCGATTGATCACAAATTGGAGATGGATTCAGTAAAGGCAATATTTATGAGAATAGAATTTAGACGGGATCAGAGATTCTAATGTTGCAGGCACCGCAAAGGGAAGACTTCGACAGAGCTTGTAGAGATATCTTGAAAGAAATATACAAATTGGCACAAGAGAGATGGAAGTGGATAGAGGATTATGGCTGGAGCCAAGGAGTTCATAAAAGCACACAGCAATGCTAAGACAAATGGGAGGTATTGGTGTTAGAAATTGAGAAAGTGAAGGATGACGTCAAGAACCTCCGGGACGTCAAAAGTCATACTCGGTTTTGTCAAAGGAAAGAAGAAAGACGAGGTTCAACTACACGAGCTGCATCTGCACTTACAGGGCCTCCCCCAAGAAGACTCTTACGAAAGCAAGCAAGCTGGATCAACTTGTGAAAGAGTAAAAATCGGATAATCTGAGGCTTAGCAGTGAACTTGAACAACTTTCCTGAGAGAAAGAGAGCAGAGGAGTCATAGACTAAGCTCAGAACATGTCAAGAATAAGTCCAAAAATTTTGAAGGTGGAGGAATTGACATTAACGACATTAGTTTAGAGTCTAAATACTCGAGTGCTAGAGCTGGAAGAGAACAATAAACAGTTAGCGGTAGAATACGATGAACCAAACCCAGCTATAACTACAGAGTTAGCCATTGCTGAAATGCTTGCATTAGACGGAGTGATGAAAAATGACTCATTGGAATCTAGTTGCAATGACTCTTGAAGATCAAAGAATTGGATTGAAAGGGAGGAGAGCATAGATTTGCGACGCAGATTCGATGGAGACGGGCCAGGATTCACTCATAACAATGGGGCGGAAAGAAGAATTAGCAGATCACTAATAAGAAGACGAGATTCCAGAGCTAAAAGAAAGAGAGATCAAAAAGAAAGAGAGATCGGTAAGGAGAAAGGAAAGCAAAATGATGATTACCTTTGTTCAACTTCTGCTAATGAATGAAACCATTCTTGCCGCAGTGCTCCTTTAAGTGCCAAGCGAAGGAAATCACAAAACGGTGACAATATTGCTGAAGTCCGAGAAGAGGGGGAGATCAAGGAGTTTCGTCCTCTCACCCTTGTATTTATCAAGAGAATTTACTTTCGACGACTCTAGGACAACAATGTGAATCGGATTTCAGACTGATGACTGGGAGGAGGAACTGAACGGGTTAGCCTTTTTGTTCGTATGCAGCGGATTGGCTGGATGTTTCCAGCTCGGCGAGTACCTGCAATTTATTCTAAAGAGAAGAACAGGATAGACGAGTTTTTGGAGATGGACGGAAGTTTCTACTAAAATTGACATGGGTCCCCGAAATGTTTTTTTCTGCTTCAAACAAGTCAACTAATGCCTAGTTTTTAGGTTGATGTGATTCAGGCTTGAAATCAAATATTGCGGTACCGGATTAGTAGCTTAAATGCTGTTCTTGGAGAGGAAGAGGATGAGTAGGAAATTATTGAGAATGTGGATATAGATCATTTCCACAACAACTATGATTGGGTGAAGATGACTTGAAACGCATTAAACTCGTCCTCACATACTTCTATCACACAAACACTCTATCAATTTCCCCTTCCTAAGCACATATTTATTCCAATTTTTTAAAATTCTTGTTCAAAATTTATTTTGGTTTGTTTTTTTGTTTTTTCCTAATTCTCAATTTATATCTAAATTCTTTATTAGGCTACTTTCTCTTTTATTTGATTATTTTGTATTCATGATTTTTTTTTTTTTTTTTTTTTTTTTTCTCTTCTTTCATTTATTCTTATTAAGATATTTTCACCTAACTAAATTCTAAGATAACCTCTTAACTATCCAATACATATACAATAATTGCTATAAAATCTCAAAATTATTTGTAGTTTCTTTATTTTGGCTTGTTAACTTATCTTATTATTCATTCTAAGATTCTTTATTATTAGTACTTATATATTCTTTCTTATAAAAATTTAATTATACTCTTATAATTCTAATTATGATTTTAATTTTTTTTTTTTATAATTAATTTTTTTTAGTTCTTAATATTCTTTGACTCATCTACTAAATCTATTTTAAAATTCTTTCTTGTATCCTTGCTTATCTACACTTTTACTTATGTTCTCTCTCATTCTTCTATTTATTATTGTTATTTATTTTTTTGTTCTCTTTATCAATTGATTAATTTTACCACCATATATACTTATTGTTTACCTATTACTTGATTGTACTATTATATACAATTCATATTTTTGATTGCACTACTATATATAAGTTACACTTTTATTTTTTATTTCTTTTATCTCTTGTAATTTTTTATGTTCATCATCCCATATTCTTTGTCTTCTTTCTTATACCACCTTTACATCTAGAAGGCATTTGCTTTCTCTTCTTTGTTCCTACTATTATTTATATTTAATTGCATTTGTAATACTAGAACCTGTTACTCTTACATTAAAATTGATATTATTAAATTATTGGTCTTTTTTCAACATTCTACACTTTATAAAACAAGCCAAAGATGTATTATCTGAACCAAGCTCAACTCTAATCACTTTATTTGATATCCATACTAACAATATCATAGTTGCAACAAAATTGACCACACCTAGCTCACATGCTTTTAAAATCCAACCATTCAATATAAACAATTTAAAAACATGCCTCTTTCCAAATCAATAATTATTGCACATGTTTCATTCTACAATCAAATTCAATTTCATTCACATTGCAACAATTGCCAATAATTTTGAAGTACATTATGTAAGTCATTTGATCATTATATCCATTTATATTTTTTACTTCAAAATCTAAAAATTAATACTTTCTTGGATATTTTTTTGCTACCAAGAATTAACTACTATTCCTATCCAATCAATGCTATTGGCTTTTATTATCTTTATTCTACAACTCAAAGTAAGGCTATTTCATCTCTATTTAATTCTATGCTAGAACCATCTACATACAATTAGACTACAAAAGAAAGCTTTGGAATGAATTGATGGCAATAATTACAACCATATAAGTACTTAATTCAAAGTACCAACATCATTCTACTCTGTCTATTCCAAATCTCAAATTACAACCTCAATGGCTATTCGAATGTCTTTTTGGCAATATATTAGATACATTAGTCATCCTTACTATGTGCAAACTTGTCAACCTTGTTCCTATGATAGCTAATTTTTTACAAAATCACCTTTATTTTTAATTTATATTAACCAATAACTCAATTCTAATAATTGTTGCCATCTCTATAGATTGTCACTTTCTTATCATTATTATTATTAATGATAGATATCACACCAATTAAAAAGATATTTTATTAATAAAATCATTTAAATTAGGAATATATAAAAATAAAAAAGATATAAAATAAAAATTTATTATTTTTAATCTACAATTTGAACCTCTTTTCAATAAGCCTTTAGTCTAGACTTAGATACTTTGGATATATATTTGTTTATACTTTGATAATCTAAAGCTTAGCCAAATTCTATTGAAAGTTTAGTTAAGATTTAGTAAATACTTCCAAACGTTGCCAAATTGTGTTATCTTATATCAAATACCAATCCACAGCACTAAATCAACGCTATTGATTTTGCCATAGTATATGAGTTGATGATAAAATCTATATCATGAAAGATTTTGTATTGACTAGGGTTGTAAGTTAAAGTGCATATAATTTAACTTTAAGTTAAATATAAAAAGTAAAAATAAGGTGAAGATAATATAAAGACTATAGATTATCCAAGTTTTTAGATTAGACTTTGATTCAATAGAATAACAATAATAACAAAGAAAAAAAAATTGTTCAATATGGTCTTATTATATACTAATATTATTTTTATTTAATTATAGTAATTAATCATCTTTATTTATGTAGCTATTTATAATTCTAGATTAAATTAATTTGACTGGGATGTCAAGTTTTTAAGTGAATCAAGTATTTTTGGCTTATCTTGAATTCATATATTCTATAGTCTTAATCTTAATTTAGCTAAGGTATCTAATTCTTAGGTGGATTCGATATTTTCAATCTATATTAGATATATTAATGTAGATTTTTTTTTATTATTTGGACCTTATTGATTTAAATCTATTATTAAATTTATTAAATTAATTAATAACTATTAATGTTGGCAATAAGGAGATTATCAAAATCTTATTTAATAGTAATTTAGATATTAGTATTATTACCAAAAAAGATATATAATGCTTCTAACTTCTTCCTTTTGTATCCATTCTATTTAATATTAAGATAATAAATGACTTTGTTAGTCTATCATTGGCCTAATTTATAATTTTATTATCTATATTTATGGAATTCCATACAAAGTGACTTTTATGGTAGTTAAAAATAAAGATATAATATTTGATTATTAAATCTTCATTAATTGCCCTTAATTTAAGGATATCCTTGTCATCTATGACTAAGCTAATGACTAAATCAAAATCATAGGAAACAAAATAGTACATACCATTGCCATCAACAACCAACTTGATTTTAATGCCATCATTCCAAAAATACTTTTATACTATAACATGGTTAAAAGACTCATAAATAAGAAAGAAGCTATACTATTGGTAGTTAATAATTTTTATGTTGTCAATATTATAGACCTCTCTATTTTAGCAAATTTTAGTAAAATATTAATTTTTTTTTAGCTTAAGAAGCATCTCAATTAAAAAGATATTAATATATAAATATCTTTTTAACCTCAAAATCACTAGTTGGAATCAAATTAAAGAAACAAAGTTATGCTAATTTAATTTAGATAGTATAATTGATCTTTTTATTATTTAGATTAATGTCCACCTCTCATACAAACAAACTACTGCAATCAAATTCTTATTTTGTAACTATAAAAATATATTTTTATAGTCTTACATAGACTTTTTTAATATATTATTAAAGTCAATTAAATATTAAATTAAACTAAATTCTTTTATAATGATTCAAAAAATTATTTCAATCTTGAGATATTTAAAAAAAAATAGTATATTATAGATGAATTATAATAAATTATAACATGTGATTAATGTAGCAAATAAAATACTCCTTTATAGCTATTAAATGGGCCTATATTCAAAAGAATCTATTAGATAACTACAGAGCTATGACCAATCTAATTTGGAACAATATTGAAATAATTTTTTGAATGTAATATCTAATTATTCATTCCTATTAATTACTCAACATTACATCATTCTATTATCATTAAGTATATTATGATGATATTGTTAATAATCTAATGACATCACTAATACTTACTAATAACTATAAAAGTACCATCTTCAATTATAATTCTTATCATGGATATATTCCAAGTTATTATATTTTAGGACCTTTTAGAATCTTCAATAACTTTTAAAAATCTTCTAGATACTTGTAGAATCTTCTATAGGCTTCTAAAAAGTTTTATAGGCTTTTAAAAGTTTATTTTAGACTTCTAAAAATTTCAATAGATTTCTAAAAGCTTCTATAGAAAGTACCATAGATTTTTAGAGCCTTCATTATAATATAAATGAGAATCTTTTGAACTACTCTTGCTATCAATCTTGTTCTGTGTCTTTGATCTTGACATACTTCTTTATCAGATTCTTGTATCCTTGACAATTCCTCAGACAACTATGAGATCCATTCTCTATTATCTCCAAGACATCACCTTTATTCTTTTTTATTATCAAAAATCCTATAGCTAAATTACTTCTAAATTTGGCTGCAATAAAGCTATTATATCTAGGCTAGCAAAAAAAGTCACTTTTAATAGAGAGAACCTTAAGAGAGACAAGCTAAAAAAACTCATTGCAATAGATGAAAAAACAATCATTAGCCAAATTAATACTAGGAAGGCTAAGAATGTTGTTGAGGTTATCAAAAATCTTAACAATAATATTAATAATCTTATACTAATTCAAATAATCTAAAATGTCTTCAAAAAACGTAATATGAAGATTGTGGTGAAAAAAAAAAAGCCACTACTATCTACTTGCTATAAAAAATAACGCTTGGATTTTATTCTAAAGTATAAGAAATAGACTATGGAGGATTGGAAGAGGATTATCTAGTCAAAAAGACAAAAATTAACAAATTTGGATCAGATGGTAGAAAGTGGGTGTAGAAAAAAAAAAGTCAATTTTTGCTTGATAAAAAGATCTAAAAAACAACCAAGCATGGAAGTAGATATATAATAGTATGACAGTATATAGAATGGAATAGGCTTAAAAGGATGGCAAAGGTTGAGAGGAAGATGGATGCCAAGCAGTTTGTAGCAATTCTTAAAAAAAATCTTCTTCCTAACATTGAAGAATTTGACATTTTTGAAAAAGAGGTGATCTTTTAGTAAGATAATAATCTTAAACATAACTCAAAACTGACATAGGAGTAGTTTGATCATCATAGAATTAAAATAATAGAATGACTTGCTCAGTCTTTTAATCTTAATTCCATTGAATATCTTTGGAAGCACTTCAAATACCAGCTCAATATCTAAAAGACAAAACCAAAAAAAATTTGGAAATTATGGAAAAGAATAATTGTGAAATGGAATGAAATTGAAGTAATTTTGTGCTAAAAGTTAATAAAAAGTATGCCCAAGAGGTTGAAGGTAGTTATCAAGGTTAAAGGAGGTCCTACAAAGTACCGATATATAATTAGATACCACAATCAAAAAACTATTTTAATATTGCTTCAAATTAAATTGATTATAGCTCTACAATTATCTAATAGATTCTTTTGAATATAAGTCTTTTTGATAGCTATGAAAGAGTGTTTTATTTGCTACATTAATCACACGTTATAATTCACTACAGTTCACTTATAATACACTATTATTTCTAAAATATGTCAATATTGAAATAATTTTTTGAATCATTGTATATCTCATTCTTTCAAAGCATGATACAAGATAATTCCTAATCATGCAAAGATAGTTTGTAAGAATATCAATCAACTTATCAATGCCAAAATTATCAAATTTATTAATTAAGATATTTTATTATCTTTAATTATAATTTTAAAAAATAAAATAAATAAACTTTGTATTTGTGTGGATTTTTTTGGCCTTAATACCACCATCTCTAAGGATCCATATCTACTTTTATTTTCAAATAAATGGTCAATAAATTCATTAGCTACAAAATATATTTGTTTCTTAATAGATTTGTCAACTAGTACCAAATTAAGTTACAATTGCAAGACATATATAAGACCATTTTTTTTTATCAAATACGGCAATTATGTCTAAATTATTATATTATTTAGCTTCAAGATTGTCCTTCCAATATATTAATAAGTAATTAATCAAGTTTTTAAAGTATACCTACATAAATTTGTATACCTATTTTTTAATAATTTTAGTATTTAAAGCTCTATAGACACAAATTTTATCAAATTAGAAATTTATTTCTAATAATATTAGAAATTTGGATTAAATCTTAATTTAGAAAAATTTATCTTTATGATATATTTTAAATTGATTTTTAGCTATATTATTTTAAAAGATAAATTTTATTTAGATCTATAAAAAGATTCAAGATCAAATTATCAGCAACCATGATCAATCCATAGCTTATACTTCTTGCCTTTTGTCATGTGTAAAGAAGAATTATATGACCTTAAAAGAAAAGTCCTAGCTATAGTTTTTGTGATCCAAAAATTTTGCCATTACTTATTAAGAAATTATTTTATTGTCTATATCAATCATATAGCATTAATGTACTTAGTGAATAAATTCTAAGTATCTAAACAACTAATATAATGGCTTATCTTCTTTTTAGAATTTAACTTTATTATTATTTTTAAATATAGTAAAAATTATAGTGTTGCCAATACTTTATTTCACACTAGCTTTAAAAATCTATACCTATCTAATATAAAAAATAACTTATTTAATGCAAACTTATTTTTTTTAGATCAATCTAATTACATTCTATCTTATAATATCTTTATGTAAAAATATTCTTATATATTATGCTATGTGAAAAATATAAATATATTCTATATTATATAATTTTAGTCTTATTATAAAATAATTTTTTCTATTATTTTGATAAAGATCAAGTATTTTAAAAAGTTCTTTTTAGATTCAAATAATCTATTATATTTTTTGTTCATTATACTAGTCTAAGAAAAAACCACTTTTTATAGAAAATTTCTTTATATAAGATTTTTATTGCTAAATATTTGTGGCCTACAATGCACACCAATATTTATACAAATTGTAAGTCTTGTGACAATTTTCAACAATTAATGAACCTCACCAAAGCAATTTCTATTAAACTTCTCATTTTTCTTTCTACCAAATTATTTTCAAATTAAAAATTGGACTTTATAGAATTATTATTAAATAATCCAAAGCAGTTTTAAGTATATCTTAATTACAACCAATTATGTAACTAAGTAGATTGTAGCCAAAGTTCTTTAAAGAAATACAATCCAAGAGATTGCTTGATTTTTATACAAATCCATCCTCACTTCTTATAGTTGTTCCTTCTATATTATTAGCAACTAAGATATTCATTTCATCAATATAATTATTTAGATCAAATTTGACAATTTTTTTCTCTACTTCACAACTTCAATCTCTTATTATCTACAATGTAACAATCAAGTTGAATTAACAAACAAAGTTTTTATTTCCATCTTTTAAAAGGTGCTTATAGAAAAGTCTATTATATAGAATTAGTAACTTTCTATGATTTTCTTTATATATTGAATAGCTTTTAAAATTTCAACTGACCACATCTTATTTAAACTTGCATACAATCTCATTCTCTCAATGTCTATGGAGTATTTATTTCCAACAAGAAAATAAACTATAACTTGTTTAAAATATTTTATTTACATTCTTACAATCTAATTTAATAACTTGGAGTTATAAAACAAAAAATAGCTATATGTACAAAATTAATTTGGCATTCAATAATAGAATTGTGCCACTTAGAAATCCACGTCAAATCTTGCCTATTACTATGTTACAGATGATTACATTGTGATACTATGATTTGGTTATCATATAAAAATAATATATATATAAATTTAATATATAATTTATTATACAACTAAATGAGAACCATATCAAAGAATTTTTATTGATTACAAAATGTAGCTAGATTATTACTTTATAAGGAATCTATTCAAAAGGACTATTATTGAGGTTTATATAATTTTGTTTTTTTTTGATAGTGACTTTTGAGATTGATTTTATATTATTAATAATTCTATATATTTTGAATCATCTTTATTAAACATTGATGATCCTTAAAATCTTATTTAATTTCTTTTATTTGGTGTTTAAGACACATATTATATAAAGCTTATTAGAAAAATGATTAGAAGGAATTTTAATACCATAAAGAATAATTAAGCCATCCATGTAGATGAATGGAGATGAATGATAGAAATTTCTGTTCCTATTGGCTAAAAGTCATACCTAATGGACTTCAAGGATGCTGTCAAGGATTTATTAGGAATTAAGATTTTTTTTTAGAAGTTATTTGAATATTAAAGGTTTGGATCAATAAGATTAGGTTTTTGGTTATAGTTTTGATACAAAAGTTGAGTGATTTGGAGTTTTTATGAAAGAAATATAGAGGTTGAAAATTAAGGTACCAATTTTGCAGATACTATCATTCTTTGGAATATAACTCACATGTACAAAAAGTAATAAAAGATTGGTGATTAGGACTAGAAAAAGTAATTTTTTAACTAAATTTTATATATATATATAGTTTGATGAATTCTAAACTAGAAAGAAAGAAATATTGAGAATTGAAGTCAATGCTAGGAATTTAAGGATAGTAAATAACCAACTTAATTAGTGGTTGTATTTTAAGCTACATCTTAAACAACTTGATAAGGTTTTGTCTCAAAATTTTTAGAAGTGTATATTTTCATATTACAAAGTTGTATAAAAAAAATTTGTCATATTAAGATTTTGGATTTTAAAGATATAAAGAAAATAATGCTTAGATATCTATAAATTAGGATTTTAAGCACCTCCTAGGATTTTTGAGATATAGCAAATCTATGGTTTATTTTTCTTGTGATAAAGCTTAAGGATATAAGCTACACTTTTGAGAAATTTGACAAAAATTGAATAGCTAGATCAATAATTATTAGATCCTAAAATTCAAGAAGAAATCAATCATTTGGAAGTAAAAAAGATATTGAAGGATTTTATTATAATTTGAGCATTTTATGCAAATTAAAGGGATTTTAAGGAGCCAAGACTTTATAGAGGTGAAAAGATAGATATATAGAGCTGTGATAATATTTTTGATATAAAGATGAGATTTTAAAAAGAGATTATAGATTTTTTTAGAAGTTATTAAAAATCTAACTTACCAAAAATTAGTTTGTTATCATTTGGCATAGGAAAGATTATTAAAGATTTTTTATAAGCCATAGAGAAACCTTATATACAAACTTATTTAAGTATATGAGATTTTTATTAGTATAATATTTTTTTAATATTATTGTGATTATTTGTCCTCCTAGTTAAGAATAAATCATTTATTAGAGCCTAATTAATTAGTTATAAGTAAATTCTCTATAATTAGATATCTAATATATTTTTAAATTAAAAATATTTTTATACAATAACTTCTTATGGTTTATTTAAGATAAAAATATTTATAATAAAAAACTTTAATAACAATCGTATGGATTATATCAAATCCAATATGTGCTAACTAATAACACTATTGTTGGGATAGAGAGAATTTGTTTCAAAAAACCATAAGGCTTTTGGCTATCACTAATTACTCAATTAAATTTTAAGATAAGAAAAACTCCAAATTTATATAAAAATTGTCCCTATAAGAGCAATCACATCAAATACATGAGTCATCAATAGACAAAAATATCCAAGTACGCGATAAAATATTATAAACCTTATGTATCCTTTAAGGAGATTTTTCTTAAATTCCAACAATTTATATCTTTCAATTTAACTATCCAAATGATTTCAAATTTTACGTAAAATATTCAATACTTTTAACAAATATCATGCCAAATTTTATCTATAGATTCAATATGGATCTTAAAATATTGCCAAAATCCTAATTGTAGCTTCAAACCCTTGTTTACTAATATCCACGTGCAAAACCTTTTATATCTCATAAACTAAATATTCAAATGCCACAAAAATTAGTATGTAGTTTTTTAACATAATAATTCACCTTTGTAAAAAATTTTAAATAAAAATTTGTCCAAAAACTCAAGATGTGGTAGAAATCATCACTATCAATAAAGTGGTCTACTTATTGCCTTAGAATTGGATGTATTGTCTTCAACTTCTAATATCTCCTTCATATAGATTTCAAATATAATAATTCTTTTTTATAAGATTTAGGTCTTAAAATTACCTTTCTAATTGCATATCTTGATCTCTAAAAACTCTTGTACAATTCTTTATTTCCTCAAAAGAATTATTTCCTTAATTTCAAATGGCTACATTTCTTTTATCTCAATTCTAAATTTCTTAATTTTTATATATAAATTATTGCCTAAAGTTTAAACTATACAATCTTTGCTTCTTCTTTTCAAATATGCTCTCTGAAGTTGCTCAAACTTTTGAAATGGATATAGATAGCAAATTAAAAGCCTATTAGGTATGACCATCAATCAATGGAAATGAAGTCCAATTAATGGGAATGAAGTCATTTATCTCTTGCCATCATTCCTTCATACCTTGATTTCATCCTTCCAAATAAACCTCTTAGTAGCTAAAATATTAACCTTTTAGGCTTCAAATCTCCTCTCAAAGCTTTATACTAAATATTTAGGTCCTATATAATATAAATTCTATAATCAATTTAAAAAAAACAAATCAAATCAAAATTTCTTACATTAATTTTTTTAAATGGCTTTACTAATTATTTTAATATATATTAGAATTTATGAATATATTACATATTTTGATTGGTTTTTATATATTATATGTAATTATAGTATGACATCTATTTTCTCCAAACTTGTACATCTTTTGATACATGTCACTTATAATTTTTCTTCATCACTTTTTAAATTATTCTAATTCATTTATAGATTCATTTATTTCTTATTTTTGGTCCAAATATTGAGATAGAAATACTTCGAGGTCTTCTACTCATGTCAAATAAGCATTCTTTGAAACATTATCTTCTCTAATATTGTTAAGAAATCATCTTGTCTAATCTTTAGTTTAATTAATGATTCTTGAATAAATTGATGTCTACTTTTGCATTTTTTTTCTCAAATCTCATTTCTTGATAGCTTACTTGATATGCTCCATAGTATCAAGTAGTAATTAGATAGCCACCAGTATTAAAATAGAGAGAGTTTGTCTCAAGAAAATATTAGGCTTTTATCTGTCACTAATTTTTCAATCAAATATCAAGATAGATTTAAAAAAAATCCAAATTTATATAAATTTGTTTCTAAAAAAGATAATTATATCAAGTATACAAGCCTTAAGTACTCTAGAATCTTTAAAATATAGCAAAATATACTAAATCCTTCATTAATCTTAAGAAAGATTTTTTTTAAACTTCAATAGTGTATATCTTCAAATTGAATTATTCACACGTATTCAAATTTTATATGAAGTATTGATGTACTCTTAATAACTACCACAATAAATTTTAATAATTGATTTATTGCCAATCTTTAGAAATTGCCAAAATCCAAACAATAGATTGAAATCCTTGTTTATAAACACCTACATGTTAAATTCATCACACCTCTTAAATTAAATACCTAAATGCCATGAAATTTTGATGTATAGCTTTTTAATATAATAATTCACCTTCTTAGAAATTTTTAGACAAAAATTCGTCCAAAATCTCAAGATATGATAGAAATCATCGCTATTACTAATTAGTCTACTTATTGCTTTGGAATTAGATCTACTGTCTTCAACTTCTAATATCTCTTTTTTCTAAACTTTAAACGTGATAATTCTTCTATACAAGATATAGGTCTTGAAATTACCTCTCCATCACATCTTTCAATCTCCAAAAGCTTTTGTATAATTCCTTGAATCTTCAAAAGAGTGATAATAAGTACAATTTGTATACCTTAAATTCAAGCGCCTATTCCTCTCTCATAAAAACTCTAAATCTTTCAATTTTATATCAAAATTGTTGTACAAAAAATAAGCTTTTTAATATTAATATTTGATTTTCAAATACCTTTTCTAAAGTCACCAAAATTCTTGTTTTCATTGTAGACAGCTTGCTCAAAGTCTATTGGGCTTGACCATTAACCAATGGAGATGAAGATCTTTATCTCTTATCTTCATTCATCTATATCTTACTTTCATCTTTCCAAATAAGCCTCTTAGTAGTTTAATTTTCATCTTTGGGCCCCAATCTCTTCTCAAGGCTTTATACTAAATATTTAGGTCCTATATAATTTAATTTCCATAATCAAAATAACTAAAAAAATTCCAAAATAAAGTTTTTTATACCAACTTTCTTTAATTTAATCTACTAATCATTCTAATATACATCTAGGCTTATGAATATATTATATGTTTTATTTTATTTTTATATAATATAAGCAATTGTAGTGTGATATCCATCGCCTTCAAACTTGCACATCCTCTGATATGTGTTGAGAAATCATCCCTTCTAATCTTCTTAACCAATGATTTTTGAATAAACTAATATCCAATATTGTACTTCTCTCTCAAATCTGGCTCTTTAACTACTTGCTTGATATACTCCATAGTATTAAATATTAATTGGATAGCTATAGATTTTATTTTATGTATCATAATTTTATATTTAATTTTTACCATAGCCTTAGATTTCAACCTATAACTTGTAATAAGTCCACCTTTATTACAATCTTTTTCAGCTCTTCATATGCCCCTCTTGACTATATCTCCATTACAATATTTTCATCCATACTTATAGCTAAGCTCTCCAAAACTTATATTAAACCATCTTCTAAACTTACTTTTTCTATCATTCCAACTATAATTTCATCATTTGAAATTAAATCCATTCTTTTTAAAAAAAATTAAAATTTCTTTATCCTTTTTTTATTTATAAGATTCAAATCTTTAATTCTTTAAAATTTACAAATCCATTATCAATCAAATCTAAAAATATATAACTATAATTATCTATGTTAGAATTTGGAGATAATCTATTTACATCCATATATCTCCATCTTACATATGTGCCTTTTAAAAATCTAAGAACATATTTCTTAGCTTTTAAGATATCTCTCTTAGTTTTCTGTGCCTTTCATAAATAAACTTTACATTAAAAAATTATACAACTTTCTTTCTATCACAACTATAAATCTTGGCATAATACAAACCATCATCCAAGACTTTAGTTTCTATTCTAGCATCTATAATATAAGGTTGATTAAATATTATCAAATATGTAGCAAAATTTTATACAAATTTTTTTTGTTCTACCTCCACATCTCTAATTTTGGTCTTCATATTTAGATAAGCGCCATATAGATTACCTTGTTTATTATTTGTAGCTCTTATCATACAACTATGGTTGATATTAATTGGCCACTTGCTTATTTCATATATCTATTTGGACATGATGTTGATTTTTGATCCATGATCAATTAAGGCCAAGACTGGATCCTTAGAATCTTCCAACTTTACTTGTGTTTTTATAATAGCTTTAGTCTAATAAAAGATTGAATAGCTTTTATTTCCTATCTTATCATCATCTTTTTTTAAAGAATTAATAACACATATTTTTTTTTATTATCTTTTTTTTACCAAATTCTATTAATTTGTATTTTATTCAATACCCTTTGATATCTTTGGCATGATTTATTTGAATCTTTTCCTCTATATCAATCCTACTTCTAAGCTCTAATAATGCAAATTGTGTAAATACTTGTCCTATTTCTTCTTCTTCACCCTTAGTCATATGAGTATCTAATGCTTCTACCATAATAGCTTCAATTGTCATCTACCTCTTTTTTTTTATTACATCAATAATTAGCTCATAGAAATCCCTCTTGGCTATATGAAGAGCCTTTTTTAGAATGAATTCTATCTCAACATCTAAAATCTTCTCTTCTAAAATACTTTTTATGTCTATAGATGTCTCAATATCAGATTGAAACTTGTAAGCAAGACTTTTATCTTTGATTTTGCTTGATTCATCCTTCTCCATTATTTTTTTTTCCCACTATTTTTTAATAATGATTAATCACCAGGATTAACAAAAAAAAGAACCTTCTTTGAATTTTGATTATAAAAAATATCTTTGTTTCTTGAAAATTTCTTTTTGTTTATAGATTCAAGACTTACATGCCATTGATTAATTCCTCATGAATGTCATCTTTAACAATCTTAATCACTTATTTAGATGGCACTAGATTTTAAAATGTAAGCATTGATTCTAATCTCAATAAATAATTATAAGTCTTAATCTTTTACTGTTTAGCTACAAGTCCTACTATTTCTTTTACTAGTCTCCAGTTATTTATAAATCCACTCTGAGATGTCTTATCTACTAGATGAAAAAGTAGCTTATCCTCTAGATATTCATCAACTCTTTGCAAAAATAGCTCAATCTTCCTGATTTTCAACTATTGCTTTTCATGCCGTGGTAATTGGCCAAACTTTGTTTCAAATTCCTTGATTGATTAATCTAGAGCCATCTAATTCCCTAGCTTGAGTTCAATCTACTCCAAGAATGATCTTTTGGTCATTCTTTTTAAGTCCTCCTCAAAGAATTCATCTTTCAATATCTCTTCAAATCTCCTCTATGGTATAATCTCTCTCTAATTTTTGATATCATTGTCAAATCAAAAATAAAAATTATCTTCATCTTTGAAACCTGATGTATTTTTATTTCATATGTGTAAACCTTCAAGAACTTGGTGATATTTTTGCCTTCAAATCTCCTAGCCTTATCTACTATTACTTGCAAAACTTTAGTGGTGCTCTTATCATCACCTTGCACTTGTTGTCTTTTTTCTATAAATTGGACAAATGCCCTTAAAAGATCTTGAGCAGCCATTTTTTTTAATAATCCAAATCCTAGATTTTGATCTTCCATCTTTACTCATAGAAAAATTAGTATCTTAAGGTCTTCTTAGTAAAAGCACCAATTATATTAGAATAGAAAGAATTTATTTTAAGAAAGTACTAGGCTTTTGTTTGTTACTAATTTCTTAATCAAATATTAAGATAGATAAAAAATTCTAAATTTATATAATTTTTATTTAAAAAGGGCAATTATATCAAGTTCACAAGCCTCAAGTATTCTAAAATCTCCAAAATATAGCAAAATATATTAAACTCTTTATTAACTTTAAAGAAATTTTTTTCTAAATTTTAATAATATATATCTCTAAATTAGACTATCTACAAGTATTCAAATTTTATATAAAGTATTGATATACTCCTAATAACTACCACAACATATTTCAACCATTAATTCATTACCAATCTTTAGATATTGCCAAAACCTTGATAATAGCTTCAAATCTTTATTTACAAATACCTGTGTGCTAAATTCTTTTTATTTTATAAACTAAATGCCTAAATTCCATGAAAATTTAATATATATCTTTTTAACATAATAATTCATCTTTTTAGAAATTTTAAAATAAAAATTCGTCCAAAAGCTCAAGATATGGTAGAAATCATTACTATTAACAAATTGGTTTACTTACTACCTTGGAATTAAATCTACTCTCTTCAACTTTCAATATTTTCTTCTTTTGAACTTCAAATATAACAATTCTTCTATGCAAGATATAGGTCTTGAAACCACCTCTTCAACCACATCTTTTAATCTCCAAAAGCTTCCTATAACTTCTTGTATCCTCAAAAGAATAACAATAGATATGATTTGTATATTTTAACTTCAAATGCCTACTCCTTCATAAAAATTTCAAATCTCCCAATTTTTATATCAAAATTGTAGTACAAAAAATAAGCTTTTTAATCCAAGCTTCTAATTTTCAAATGATTTCTTTGAAGTTACTAAAATCCTTATTCTTGTCCTAAATAGCCTGCTCAAAATGTATTGGATATGACCATTGACCAATAGAGATGAAGATCTTCACCTCTTGCCTTCATTTGTCTATATCTTGCTTTCATTTCTCCAAATAAATCTCTTAATAGTTTAATTTTTCATCTTTAAGCTCCAATCTCTTTTCAAGGCTTCATACTAAATATTTAGGTCCTATACAATTTAATATATTAATTATTTTGAAAATTAAATCTTAAACCTAGTAAATAAGTCTAACATATATCTAAACTTATGAATATATTATATATTTTATTTGATTTTTATATAATATAAGCAATTATAGTGCAACACTAATTTTATCTTTTTGGCTATAGTCTTATATTTAGTTTGCATAATGGCTTCAAGTTTTAATTCATAGCTTGTAGCAAATTCAATACATATTGCCATTTTTTCTAACTTATTATAAGTCTTCTTTGAGTATATCTCCATTATAACATCTCTATCTATTTTTATAGCTAAATTTTTCAAAACTTATATTAATCCATCTTCTAATTTTTTTTTTTTTTTTATAATATTTCAATTATAACTTCATCACTTAAAATTAAATCCATTCTTGTATTTTTTTTTTTTTTTTTTTTTTTTTTTTAATCCATCTCTTATTTATAGGATCCAAATTATTAATCTTTTGAAAGCTTATAAATCTATTATTAATCAAATTCAAAAAATTATAATTCAAATTATCTATATTAAAGTTTATAAATAATTTATTTATACTTATATACTCCTATCTTTTAAAGGTGCTCTTTAAAAATCTAAGAATCTATTTTTTGATTCTAAAGGTATTTTTTTCAATTATTCTTTGTATCTTTTATAAATAGGCAATACAGTAAGAAATTACACAACTTTTTTTCTATCACAATTATGAATCCTGGAATAATATGAACCATCATTTAAGACTTTAGTTTCCATCTTAACAACTATAATATAAGACTTCCCAAGTATTAGCAAATATATAGCAAAATTTCATATAAAAAAGTTTTGTTCTATTTCTACATCTCTTATCTTGGTCTTCACAGCTAGACAAGCTCCATATAGTTCACCTTGCTGATTGTTTGTAGTTCTAATCATCCAACCATGGTTGATATCAATTGACTACTTGTTCTTTTTATATACTTATTTAGATATAATATTGATTTCTGATCTATGATTAACTTCAGTTGTGCCTCCGTAGTAGCCTTTGTCCAATAAGATACTAAATAGCTATTGCTCCCTATTTCATTATCAATCCTCTTTAAGGAATTGATAATATGTGTTTTTTATATAATCTTCTTTACTTTACTTGATTCTATTGGTATGCACTCTATTTAATATCCTCTCGTATCTTTGGCATCATTGATCCAAGTCTTGTATCATGCATATAAGATTTATTCTATGTGAGGATAAATTTTACTTTTCAACCCTAACTATAAGATGGCCTCACTTAAGAGTTGCTTGTAATTGGTGGTATGAAGTGAAAGAAGCAAATAATAAGAACAATAAGAGAACAACCACAAAACAAGTGAAGTAAATAGTATCAAGCAAGTGCACAATTCAAAACTAAGTTATAGTTTATTTATTATATTTTTACCTATTAAAAAATAAAAAATAAAAATAAAAGTTATATTTTTAAATAGATATATTTTTTTTATCTTTTCAATGATATAAAAATATATAAATCTAAATTATTATGAATAAGTTATAATAATTTATAGATAAAAGATAAATAATAAAAAAATTATTTGAATAATTTTTACCTTAAGAATAACTTGTTTAAAAGATTATGAATTTGAATCTTACTAAGGCTCACAAGTAGTATATAAAGGTGTCATAAAGAGGCCACAAGGCCTTAGTCTTATCTTCCTACCTACATCTAAGGTGCCACAATCCATATGGAACTTGTACACCTCTTTTCTTATAAGGACTACACTAGCTGCTGGTCTTTCTATTTTTTATTAATAAAATTTATTTTTTTGTATTTTTGACTTCACCATGGTATTTAAAAAATATTGAATTAGTCTAAGAACCTTATATGGCCTTCAAATCTTGCTCCATTTCTTCATAATGGCTCCCAAGGTGGTAAAACTTATTTTTATCAAAGTCTTCGAAATTATTCTAAAAATTCCTAAAAAATTCTAAATAAATTTTAATTAAATACTAAAAGTTTGTATAGTATTTTTAAGATGATAATATCAATTTATAATTATTTTATTCTACCTTGGTGATTTTTTATAATAACAAAATCAATTTAAATCAACTAAAAATCCTATTTTTTACATAAATAACTAAAAAGATATGAGATTTTCTTCTTATGCTTTTTCTATCTATTAAGTAGCATTTACTAGTTTAAAATAAGTAATTCATGTAGATAAAAGACCAATGTAGATATTGGTATTAATAACTAAATACTAATTTTTATAATTAAAAAAAAATACTAAATCAACAAAGATAATTACCTCCAAGACTTACTAAGACTCCAATTTTATGATTTTTTTCTAATAAGACTTGAATTTTTTTAAAGTATTATTAAGAGTCTTATTAATCAAGTCAAAAGATATAAGTCTAATATAATAAAACCTACACTTGTAAATACAAAATCTTTTATGTATGAAGCAAAAGAAAAATCATTTTTTATTATTTATAATATATCCGTTTCTGATGGTGGAAAGACTTTAAATCGTATTCTAAGCCAATATCAAGATTATCAAGATATTTTTGAGAAAAAGAATGCAAATATTTTTTTAAGATATTGTCTACATGATTGCTAAATCGATCTCAAAGAGGAAATTCAACTTCCACTTAATCCAATCTTAATTTTCCCTCAAGAAAGTACTAAGCTTTGAACTATTATTAATTATTCAATCAAGATCCAAATATAATAAAACTTCCAAATTTATATAAAAGTCTTCTTTATAGAGCTATTACATCCAATACATAAGTCTTACTTTCACAAAATACTCAAAATATAACAAATACTCTAAAATCCTCATTCATCCATAGAGAGGGAATTTTCTTCAAGTTTTAATAATTTATAATTTTTAATCCAATAATCCAAATCCATTCAAAATTTATATAAAATACTAATATATTTTTAACAACTATTATAATAAATTTCAACTATTGATTTATTATCAATTATTAGATATTGCCAAAATCCAAATAATAGCTTTAAATTATTGTTTACAAATATATGTATACTAAATTATTTATATTTTATAAACTAAAAGTTTAAATACTATGAAACTTTGATATATAGCTTTTTAATATAATAATATATCTTATTAAAAAAATTTAGATAAAAATTAATTTGAAAGATCAAAATATGGCAAAAACCATCACTATCAATAAAACGGTCTACTTATTATCTTGGAATTCAATGTGCTATTTTTGACTACAAATATCTTCTTCTTTAAAATTTCAAATATAATAATTCTTTTATATTAAATATAGATCTTAAAATCATCTATCCAACTATACTTCTTGATCTTTAAAAGCTCTCTTATAACTCTTTGTATCTTCAAAAGAATGACAATAGATACAATTTGTACATCTTAAATTCAAGCACCTATTTTTTTTTCATAAAAATTCCAAACCTCTTGATTCTTATTTCAATATTATAATAAAAAAACAAGCTTTCTAATCCTAATTTTTAATTTTCAAAAACTCTCTTTGAAGTTGTTGAAATCCTTGTTCTCCTCGTAGACAGCCTCTTCAAAGCCTATTGGATATGATCATTGACCAATAGGAATGAAGAGCTTTATTCCTTGCCTTCATTCATCTATTTTTTACCTTTATTTTTCCAAATAAGGCTCTTAGTAGTTTAGTTCTTTATCTTTGGCCTCCAATCTCCTCTCAAGGCTTCATACTAAATATTTAGGCCCTATATAATTTAAATGCTATAATTAAACTAAGTAAAAAAAATCAAAATAAAATTTCTTACACCAATTCTTTTAAAAAATTTACTAACCATTCTAACACATATTAGAACTTATGAACATATTATGTATTTTGACTAATTTTTATCTATTATAAGTAATTATAATACAACAATATATATACAGATCACAAGAATCTTGAGTACTGCATATTAGTATGCATGTTGAATCATTGTTAAATTTATTGGAACTTTTTTTTGTTAAGATTTGAATTCATTATCATTTATTGGCTAGAAAAATAACAAGGTCTATTTGATGCCTTTTTTAGACGTTCTTATCTTGGACCAAAAGAAAAAAATATAGCTTTTGATGAATAAAAAATGGTCTTCTTGAAACCAAAGCAATTTCATCTTTGAGCAATGAAATCAACATTGAATATTGATTCAACTTTTCTTAAATAAGTCTATTTAAATATGTCCTCAGATCCTCTTATTTATGATATTAAAAATAATTCTTCTAAGCCTCATGATACTTCAAAGCTCAAGTAAAAAGATAATCTACTTTATTTTAAAGACTGCTTATATATTTCAGAAGGTAAAGCACAATTACGTGTTCTTGAAGCTCATCACAATTTCTCTGTAATAAGATATTTTGGATATAATAAGATTTTAGAGCTAATAATAAGAGATTTTTGATGGTCTCAAATGTAAAAGGCTATTAAAGAGTTTATATAGTTGTATGATGTTTATTTAAGATTAAAATTTCCTCATCGTTAATCTTACAAATTTCTTCAACTATTGCCTATATTAGAACAATCTTGGTCTTTTGTTTCTATGGATTTTATTATAGATCTTCTAAATTCAAATTTATATGATTTCATATTTGTGATTATAGATCATTTTATTAAAATAGCATATTTTGTATTGTTGTCATATAATGTAAAATTTTGCTTCAGAATGCACTAAGCACCTAGCTATGGAAGATAAAAGAAAAATAGCAACAAGTCCTAATACATCTAATAGAATTATATAAAAATTATAATTAAAGAATAAAAAATATACTCAACTATTAAAGAAATTTAAGTAGATTTTTAATTAATTCTAAAAAAAAAATTAAAATTAAAATTAAAAAATTAAAAAATTTTAAAAAAAAATTAAAAAATAATAAAATTTTTAAAAATAAATATTAATATAAATCCAAAAAATATATGATAATGAATTTTTTTTAAAAATACTAAAAAATAGAAATTATAATCAAATTCTGATAAAATCTTAGTCAAATTTTAATTAAATTCTAATAAAATCCTAGTCAAATCATATTCAAATTTTAATCAAATCTTAATAAAATCCTAGTCAAATCTTAATCAAATCCTAGTGAAATTCTATTCAAATTTTAATCAAATCCTAGTCAAATTCTAATCAAATTCTAATCTAATCCTAATAAAATCCTATTCTAATTTTAATCAAATCTTAGTCAAATCCTAATCAAGTCTTAGTCTAATCTTAGTCAATTTCTATTCATATCTTAATCAAATCTTAATCAAATCCTATTCAAATCCTATTCAAATACTAATCAAATTATAATCAAATACTAATCAAATACTAATCAAATCCTAATAAAATCTTAGTCGAATTCTAATCAAATCCTAATCAAATCCTATTCAAATTCTAAATCCTAAAAAAATCCTAATGAAATCCTATCTAAGTCCTAATAAAATTCTAACCAAATCTTAAATGAATCATAAAAAATCCTAATTAAATTCTGATCAAATCCTATAGCAAATTGAAACTACAATAGCTAATGATCTAATTATTGATCTTAGTTCAAATTTTACACATCTTTCAAAAATTAAGTTGAAAACATGTATAAAAATATTAAAAGAGATCCAACTTATCAAATAAAATTTAAGCTCAAAATTCTACTTGGATGTAGGTCATCCTCTTTCTCCAACCTTAATGCCAATCTCTTAGCACAAATATCTTTCTTTTGCACTATTAGATTGCTTGCAAAATTCATATACAAATAGAAAATTAAATCTACTATCCACACAAATAATTCTCACTTCAATCCAACTAGTAGATTGTTAAATATTTGAGAAATCTTTATTAATATTCAAAGCCCAATTTCCAAGACTCCAACCTACTTGAAGTTTAATAAACTTCAAATAAATTATTTGATTAAGCTTAAACTAACTATATATATTAATCACAATTACAATCACAAATCTACAAATTTTCACTTATAGATTTATAATCAAATATATGAAATGCTCAAAAATATAAATGCCCTCACAAAACTAGAATCACCTAGAATCAACCCTGATTTTGCAAAGTTCTTACAAAGCCAATTTCTATTCAAATCACTCAAATTTAATATTTAAATCAATTTTTTAAAGTTTGCTCTCTAATCCAACTCTTTGATCTCAAAAAGAACTCTCCACTTGCTATAGGTACATGGTTTTGTACCTTAGATTTTGATTTCAATCTAGGTTCACAACTAATCCTCTCTAGGTGTCAATTCTAAGAATTTTGAGATAAATTTTGCTAAAATTTATTCTTAATTCTTTTTTAAAGATATTTATATTATTTATTTTTCTAATCTACTTTATTTTGCCTTATTTATAGCCATACAAAGTAAATAGAAGCTTTTTCTATAAAAAGATAATATTAAAATCTTTTAATTTTTATTACTTTCTTATCTATTATCTATATTTTTAAAATAATTTATTAAAATATTTTTATTTGAGATCCTCTATAATATAATTATTATTATTATTATTTTTTATCTAATAGCCATATTAGTACACGATATCATGTACAAAATCTATTATAAGTGAAGAAATAACTAAATTCTTTTTTGATAATATCTATTGCTATCATGGATTATTAAAGGATATTATATCAGTTAGAAGGATGTAATTTGCATCAAGATTTTGGAGAATCTTTTTCAAAATATTGAAAGTAGATTTAAAACTATCTTCAATTTTTTATCTTCAAATTGATGGACAAACAAAATGAATAAATCAAATTTTGAAGTAATATTTGAAGTATACCATCAATTATCATCAAGATGATTAAACAACTTTTTTTCCATTGGTAGATTTTGCCTACAATAATTTGATATATTCTTTTACTTAATAAGTTCCATTCTTTACCAATTATGATTATTATCCACGACTTAATATTTTTGCCTTCTCAGAAGCTGAAGATTTGACAAATCAATTGTCAAAGCTATATACAACAATGAAAGCACAATTAAAAGAAGCTCAAAAATGACAAAAGATCAATATACATGTCTATTGCAAAAAATAATCTTAATTTGACATAGATGATAAGATATGGTTACTTTGTTGTAATATCAAAACTATTTGTTCTTATATCAAATTAGATTATCATAAGCTTGGACCATTTTTAATTTGTAAATAGATCAATTCAATTTCTTATTGATTATACTTATTGAAATCTATAAAAATCCATTCTATATTCCACGTGTTAATATTTGAATTAAATAAGATAATGGATATATAAAGAAGAAGACAAATCCTACCGCCTCCTATAGAAGTAGATAATAATGAATAATTATAGGTGGAAGAGGTCTTAGATTTAAAGCGGCATCAAAATTGATTGGAATATCTTATATATTAGCTTGGATATCATATTAGTGAATGCACATGACAACCATCTAATAATTTACCAAATATATCAATTAAAGTCAATATATTTTATCAACAATATCCATCAAAAGTAAGATGAAGAGTTAAAAAAATCTTTGCTATAAAACAAAGTAAATTGAATAGAGATTTTATTCTATTTTATATTATTATTTATTATTTTTTTGAATTTTTTAGTACCAAAGAGATAAAAAATTAACAACTAGCAAATTTAGCTCAAGAGCTATCATTTGCTGAATTACCAAATGAGATATTATGACTATTATAACCTTTAAGATAACAAAGTAGAAATAAAGATCCTCAAAAATGACATGTTCTTCAAATTGATGACAAAATACAACGTATTTGATATTATAACCTTGGAAGAGACTCTCAATGTTTGGTGATATTTTTAAAGGTAGAAATTATTCTTGATTGTATTTCAAATATTTTATTTGAAAGAAGTTATAAAAGCCTCAATAATAATCAAATATCAAGGAGGTCTTTCTATCCTAATATGAAATACTATTGATGGCTCAAAGGATTCATCAACTACCTTCAAAAAGAACAAAGATCAGAATATGTGGCAAATATAATTGGGTGCATTTTGGACTTCTTCAATATGTAATCACCACTTCTCATGGAACTCCTTCCTAAAAAAAGAGATAATGTGACAAACATAAGAGATATTCTAATAATTATTTAATTAATATGGATAAATAGAAATAAATAAAAATAAATTAACTTAATGATATCTTATTGAAGAAGCTTTCTAAAAGCTTCATAGATGTGGTTTCATCTTTATTCATATTTATAGGTGATTAATAGGTTAGAAACTTGGCTAACAAGTTAGCCACATGTTGCACATGTTGATAGCTTATGGAATAAGCTAAATATGTGGCGTATATATAAGAAACTTATCTTACAAGTTTAACATGTATCTTGTAAAATGGACATATGTTGGAGGTCTTGTAGAATGCCACCACATAGCTATTAAGTAGATAATATATGTAGAAATAAGAGTGAAGCCTTCTTCAATCTTATTAATTCTTTTCTTGCTTCTAATCTAGTTCAAGAGTCTTTATATTTTCTAATCTTTAATAATAGCCATTCCAATTTCTTCTTGAATACATATATTTTGTTATTTTTATTTTGTTGCTTTTTTTTTACACAAATTTTACTGGTTTATGCATCTTCTTTTAGTTTGTGTCTTTGACACCCTGTCTTCTATATTAACCCTACTTCTAAACTTTGATAATGTAGATTATATAAATACTTTTTTTATCTCTCCCTCCTCATCCTTAGTTACATGAATATGCAATGCTTCCATGATAATAGCTTTAGCTATCATTTGTCTCTTTTTTTTTATCACATCAATTATTAATTCATAAAAATCTCTCTTTGCTATATCAAGAGCCTCTTTTATAGTGAATTCAATCTTGGCATCCAAAATCTTTACTTCTAAGATATTCTTTATGTCTATGGATGATTCAATGTTATATTGAAGCTTATAGGTAGGATTTTTATTTTTGGATTTATATATGCTATCCTTCTCCTTTTCTTTGTCTTTCTTCCACTATTCTTTTGATAATGGTACATTACCAAGATGAGTAGAAAAAGATATTTTTTTGATTTTTGTTCTTGAGAAGCTTTCTTGTTTTTTGGAGATTTCCTCTTGCTTATTAGCTTAGCAATATCTTCCTCATGAACAACTTTGCCTTTTTTCTCTTCAACCATAGCATCATATAAGTCATTATTCTATTGGTTTCCATCCAAAATTTTTTTAATATTAATAGCATCAATTGAATCATTCTATTTAATTATCTTCTTGATAATTTCAATTCTTTTAATCATAGCTTCTATGGCTAATAAAGAAGCAAACTTAATTGCTTTTTATTCCATTGTAATAGAATAATATTTTGCTTCCTTTTCATACATGGCACTACTCTTGCATGTCAACTCTTCTACTAACTTTTTCATACTTTCTTTTCCAAAGTTGGTATTCAAAAGCTCATAAAAATCTATTAGTTTTATCTTGCCATCCTTGAAATGTACAATATTTTCTTTGATTGTAGCTTTATAATTGTTACATTTACCATGTTTGTGGTCTAGATTGTCACACCATATACATCTTTCTACTAATTCCTTCAAGCCTTCAGATGTCCTCAAGAAATTTTCTATTTGAAATCTCTTGAATTTAGTCATCTCCATCTTCAAACCTCATATACTCTTGATCAATTCTTCAAGAATATCATTTAAATAGACTTAATTATTTTTTAAAGTAATACTCAAGTTTAAAAGATAGATATTGGTTGCAATCGTGATGACAAGTCACAAATCTTAATCTTTTGTTATTTGGCCACAAGTTCTATGGTCTCTTTGACTAGCCTCTAATTGTTTATAAATCCACTCTCAAATATCTTATCAGCTTAATGAATGAATAACTTGTCTTCTAAGCCTTTATCAATTGCTTATAAAAATAACTCAATCTTTTTAAAATCCAATAGTTATTTTTTTTGTTATGATAATTCTCTGACTACTTCATTTAGAACTAACTCATTTCCTATCTTCTACTCAATGTATTCCAAAAATAATCTTTTGGTCATCTTTTCTTAGTCTTACTCAAAAAATTCCAACATGTAACTCTTGTACTTTTTTTTTGGATTTTGATATTACTACTAGATCAAAGGTAGTAATCATTCTCAATTCTAAAACTTGATGCACTTCCATTTTATATATATAGATCCTTAAGAACTTGGTGATATTCCTCCCATCAAACCTCTCAACCATATCCATTACTACTTGTAAGGCCTTGGTGGTGCTCCTATCATCTCTTTGCATCCATTGTCTCTCAACCATAAATTGAAAAAATATTCTAAATAAATCTTAGGCACCTATTCTATCTAATAATGCAATCCTTGAATTTTAATCTTCCATCTTGACTTGTTGAGCAATGAATGCCTTAAAACTCTTTTAATAGAAGTATCAAATATATCAAAGTAAAGACAGTTTGTTTCATGAAAGTATTAGACTTTTGATTGTCACTAATTACTCAATTAACTTTCAAGATAATAAAAATTCAAAATTTATATAAAAGTTATCCCTATAGGGACAATTACATCAAATATATGAATCTTCAATAAACAAAAATATCCAAATATATGATAAAATACTATAAATCTTATATATCCTTGAAAAGGATTTTTCTTAAATTCCAACATCTCATATCTTCCAATTGGACCATCCAAAAAATTTTAAATTTTATATAAAATACTCAATATTTTTGACAAATATTATACCAAATTTTATCTATAGTATCAATACAGATCTTGAAATATTGCCAAAATCTTAATTATAGCTTTAAATCTTTATTTATTAATATCTATATATAAAATCTTTCATATCTCACAAATTAAATATGCAAATATCATATAAATTGATATATAATTTTTTAATATAATAATTCATCTTTTAAAAAAAATTTAAATGAGATTTTTTCTGAAAGCTCAAGATATAGTAGAAATAATTACTATCAATAAAATAGTCTACTTATTATCTTAGAATTGGATATATTATCTTCAACTTTCAATATCTCCTTTATCTAAATTCCAAATATAATAATTCTTTTATATAAAATATAGGTCATACTTTAACTTCAAATGGCTACATCTCTTTTATTCCAACTCTAAATTTTTTAATTTTTGTATGTAAATTATTATTTAGAGTCTAAATTATACAACCCTTACTTCTCTTATCCAAATATCTTCTCTAAAGTTATCCAAATTTTTAAAATAGATACAAATAGTAAGTTGAAAGTCCATTAGGTATGACCACCAATTAATGGAGATAAAGTTTGATTAATAGAGATGACGTCCTCCATCCCTTGCTATCATCTTTTCATACTTTGATTTCATCTCTACAAATGAATCTCTTAATAACTTGAATTTCAATTGTTTAAGCCTCAAATCTCCTCTCAAAGCTTCATACTAAACATCTAGGCTCCATATAATTTAAATGCCATAATTAAACTAGAGAAAATAAACCAAATCAAAGTTTCTTATATCAACTCCTTTAAATTACTTTATTAATCATTCTAACATATATTAGAATTTATGAATATTTTATATATTTTCATTAGTTTTTACATACTATAAGCAATTATAATATAATATAGTATAAAAACTTTGTAAGTAATTCAATAAGCCCAAAGAATTGAAGTAAGTTTGAGATCCCAATCACGCCTAGAATCCATCACAATTTTCTTCAATATCCAAACTAGAGTTTGATTGACTCTTTTTATAAGACCATTTGTTTGAAGATAATAAGGAATTGTCTTTTTTTGATTGATAGTAAATAATGTAGTCATTTTTTTAATATTTTTATTTAAAAAATAAAAATCATTATCATTTACAAAGATTTTTGAACAACCAAAATAAGCTATAATATTTTCATACAAAAATAAGATAGTTTATTTAGCATCAGCCTTCTTGATAACTTTTGCTTCTATCAACTTAGTTAAATTTTTTGTAGCTACAATAATATAATTTATTTGACATAAAGATGCAAGATAATCAAATCCAACATAGTTCATATCCCACTTTTCAAATGGAACAAGTAAAAATAAAGAATTTGAAGGCATTGAAAGATTCAAATCATTGTATATATATCTTTAGTAAGCATCACAAGCTCTTATAAATGATTCTAAACTAGTAAATATTATAGGCTAAAAATAATCTATTTTAAAGACTTTTTGAATTATTAATCAACCATAGAAGTATCCACCACAAGTATTTAAATAATAAGCTTCTAATATAAGTGGTACTTCTTTATAAATAAAATAATGTCTTAAAATCTTGTCAATCTTTCAATGATATAATTTCTTGGCTATAGGAGCAAAATGAGTACTATTTATTTTAATCTTGTGTTATTTATTTTTTGATAAGATACTGAATAGTTATTGAGTATTCAAAAATTTGGCAATATATTTATACTATACAGGTGCTACCATAAAATAGAATAAATAGGCATCATAAAATTTATCATCTATATCATAGATTCTTATAGATATAGATAATTGTGAAAAATGATGGACTTGCTTTTGTTGTTTTTATAATTTGTATTATACTATATAATCAAATTTTATTAAAAATAACGTCCATCTTACTAATATATTATTAAAATCTAATTTATTTACAATATATCTAAGAGCCATGTGATCTATAAAAAAGATGACTTTGTTTATCAAAAGATAGTGCCAAAAAATTTTGATATTAAAAACTATAGCTACATATTTCCATTCTGTAGTTGTATAGTTTTGTTTAGCAATTGCCAATTGTTTATTAGCAAAAGCAATAGGATAGATCACACCCTTATTATCTAATTGACATAAGGCACTATCTACTACAAATTTAGAGGCATCACAATAGACATAAAAAGATTGATGTCAATTTGGTAGTAATAGTCAAGGATAGGATAGCAATTTATATTTAATTACATCAAAATTAACTTGATATTTGGAAGTCCATTCAAATTTGATGGTTTTCTTCAATAAATTAATCAATGTTAAGGTATGAATAGAATATAGCTCAATAAAGTTGCAATACCAATCCATGTGCCTCAAAATCTTTTGAATGTCTTTTACTCCATTTGGAGCTGGTAGATTTGTGATAATTTTTTTTTTTCAAGATCAAGTTTTTTTTTTTCTTTTTAGAAATGATATAATCTAATAATTTTTTTTATTTAATTATTAAGTAAATTTTTTTTGGATTGAAAGAAATTCCTACTTTTTTACAATGTTGAAAGCACAATTAGAGGCTTTTAAGGTGATCATCTTTTGATGATTGACAGTTAAAATCATCAATAAAAATTGACATGGTTTTTTAAAAAAGGTTTGAAAATATGTAGATCATGATTCTTTGAAAGGTTGAAGGAGTATTGTATAATCCAAAAGGCATCACTACATATATGAAAGTTCTCTAAGGTGATATAAATGCAATCTTATACTAATCTTTAGGAGCTATTGATGTTTGATTAAAACTAAAATAACTATCTATAAGATTATATAAGTCATGATCTATTACATCATCTACTATAGAAGTAATAAAAGATAATAGAAAATAGTCTTTTTGAATGTACTTGTTCAAATCTCAATAATTCATACAAATCCTAAGTTTATTTCTTCCCTTCTTCTTCACTAAGACAATATGAGACAACCAATCTGTAATTTTTATAGGCCTTATAAATCTTACTTAAAAAAATCTTTTTAACTCTATTTTTATAATAAGCTATATTATAAGATTGAATCTTCTATATTTTTATCAAACAGGTGTGGTATTTAAAAGAAGTGAAATAGTATGTTGACAAATGCTAAGAGGCATATCTTTTAAATCTTTATAAGACCAAGCAAATATATTATGATATTTCATTATCAAAGATTTTTATTTTTTCAATTCTTTCTCATCTAATTGAAATCCAAACTTGACATATTTGAGTTCTTTTTCATCATGAAAAACTAGAATTTTTATTCAATCTCATTTTATCACATGTATTGAATAAAATCAATAGATCTATAGTACCAATTTTAAAGTACTAGTGGATAAGTAGGTACCTCATGTTCAACTTCAATGCTTTAGGGTATATTTTTAAATTATAAAAGAAGAGGCATGATGGTTTTTTCTTTCATAATAGCATTAAAGTTTTTAATTTGAATTCCATCAATTTCCAAGCTTAAGGCTTTATTTATATAAATATTATCAACCAAGGTTGTAAGATCAAAGCAATCATCTTCAAGCTCCAACCAATCAATTATACCTATAAACCAAATATAAATGTTTTCTTCTTTGTAAAGATTCTCTTCTAATCATTTGGCAAAATTATCCTCATTTTTATATTTATATAATCCAAGACCAATATATTTTATTGGTACAATAGTTGAAGTTGAATTAGATTGGATAAAATTGGTTTGGTTGGATTTTATATTTAATAGTGTTTTTTATAAAGGACCAAGATTTGAAGTCTAATGTAGCTAAATATCATGGTTGTTGTGTGATTATCCATAGGTTCTAAAGTAAAATAAGGCTTAGAAGCCCTTCAATTAATTATTTTTTTAGATTGTCTCAATCATCTATTTTCTAATAAAAAAAAAAAGCTATTAGATTCATCATATAATTATTGTCATGTAATAATACAACCATGAGATTAAAAAAAAAAAAAAAAAAAATTATTGTATTATAAAAAAATTCAAATAAAAATATTTTAATAAATTTTTTAAAAAATATAGATAACAGATAAGGATGTAATAAAAATTAAAAAATGCTAATGCTATCTTCTTATAGAAGAGACTTCTATTTATTTTATAAGGCCATAAATAAGGCAAAATACAATAGATTAGAAAATTAAATAATATAAACATCTTTAAGAGAGAATTAAGAGTATATTTTATTAAAATTTATCTCAAAAAAGTAAAAATTGATATTTAAAAAAGATTAGTTACCAACCAATGTCAAAATCAAATTCCAAGGTACAAAATAAAAGTTTGATCCTATTTCTAAGGTTCTTTTGTAAATTAAAAAATAAGATTTGAAAGAAAACTTTAGAAGGTTCTTTTAAGTATTAGTTGTAAGTGATTTAGATAGATATTGACTTTGTAAGAGCTTTGTAAAGTCAAGGTTGTTTTGAGTGACTTAGATTTTTGTGAAATAAAAAAAGAGTTTAGATTTTGGAGAATTTTGTGAGTTTGGTAGTAGATCTATAAGTGAAATTTTGTAGATATGTGTTTGTAATTATATTAAGTATATTCTATAAATTTAAGCTTGATAAAATAATTAGATTGAAGGTTATTGAAGTTCAAATAGGTAGAAATCTTAGAAATTAGGTTTTGAGGGTCAATGAAGATTTTCAAGATATCCAATAATCTACTTATTAGATTGAAGTGAAAATTATATGTATTAGTGGTACATTTGATCTCTTATATTTTTGTAAATTTTAGAAGTAATTGAATGGTACAATAAAGAATGATTGGCGCTAGAAGATTGGCATTAAGGTTAGAAAAGGAGGCCGATCTACACTTGAGCAGATTTTAGGATTTATCTTCTATTTGGTGAATTGGATCTTTTTCAAATTTTTGTGCTTATTACCAACTTAGTTGTTAAAAGGTGTGCAAATTTTGAATCAAAATCAGTGGTTCGATTATTAATTATTAAAATTTTAATCTACTGTAGGATTTATTAGGATTTGATTAGAATTTGGTTAGAATTTGATTAAAATTTAATTAAGATTTATTAGGATTCATTTAGAATTTGACTAGGATTTAAGATTTGAGTATGATTTTATTAAGAATTTATTAGGATTTATTTAGAATTTAGAATTTGATTAGGATTTGATTAGGATTTTATTAAGGCTTGCTTGAAATTTAACTAGGATTTGAATCAAATTTGATTAGGACTTATTTAAAATTTATGATTTGATTAAATTTTTATTAAAATTTGATTAGAATTTGATTAAGATTTTATTAAAGTTTATTTAAGATTTAGAATTTTATTAAAATTTTATTAGGATTTTATTAAAATTTGACCAGGATTTGAATAAGATTTGACTAAGATTTAATTAAGATTTGATAATAATTTCTATTTTTGATATTTTATAGAAATTTCTATTTTAATATTTTTTTAAAGATTTTTATATTAATATTTCTTTAAAAATTCTTTAATATTCTTTATGATTTCTTTAGAAATTCTTTAAGATTTTTTTGTATTTGTTTTATTATTCTTTAAAAATTTAATTGAATTTTTTATATATTTGAATATATTTTTTAATTTTTTATTATAATATATATATATATATATATATATATATATATTAAAAATATTAAGATTTATTGTTGCAAAATTTTTTTTTTAATCTTCTATAGCCAAGTATCTGGTGAATTCTCAAATAAGAATTCATCTAATATAGCATATTTGATAAATTTGACATAAAAAGCTTAAGATAGAAGGTACATGAATTTTTGATTTATTTGAATTATGAAAAAAGAAGGCAAGAGAATGAAAGAAGGAGCTATGGATGGTATTTTAAGTAGAGCTACAAGTGAAAGTATTAATAGAGGACAAGGTATGTATTTCAATCTTAACTTTGGAAGCATGTTTGAAGCATTTGCTTTATTCATACAACAATAACAACTTAAAGATTACAAAGAATGTATAGCAAACAAAGAATTAAAGGTGATTATAGATGAGATTGATCAATTTGAAGTAATAGATATTATAAAATATTTAAAATTTTATAATATTCTAATTCTTAAAGATCCATGGTAATAATTATCCATGGACTTTATTACAGACCTTTTGATTTCAAATGGAAAGAACTCAATTTTTGTAGTGGTAGATTGTCTAATCAAGATAGTAGATTTTATCCTATGCAACAAAACTATTTCTGAGGAAGAAATGGCCAAGCTTTTTATTGATAATATTTATCAAATATATGGCTTCCAAGTGACATCATTTTAGACCAAGGACCACAATTTGTATTAAATTTTTAAAGAGGACTATTTCAACTTTTGAAGGTGAAGATTAATCTTTCATCAGCTTATTATCCTCATATCTATAGCCAAATTAAATAAGTGAATCAGATCTTGAAATAATATCTTCATTGTAGTATAAATTATCAACAAGATGATTAGATGGACTTCCTACTATTGGCCAAATTTGCAAATAATAACTCCAAATATTCTTCAAAAAAATAAATTCCATTCTTCTCAAATTATAGATACCATCTTAGAGCAAATCCATTCTAAATTAAAGATGTAAAAAGCCTTGTTGTAGAAAATCAAGTTATCTACTTCAAAGCCATCCATAAAAAATTAAAATTCCAACTGTAAATGGCTTAAGGTCGATATACAGACTTTATAGATATTCATCACAAGAACCAACTAAAGTTCAAGGTAGGAGATTGTGTGTGGCTACTCTACCAAAATATACAAACAAACTGATATTACAGAAATTAGACTATCAAAGACTTGGACCATTTATAATTCTATACCAACTAAATCTAGTAAGTTTTCATCTTGAATTACCAAGTAGCATGTATATTCATCCAATCTTCTATGTCTTGCTTCTAAAAACCTATTATAAATCAAGTATTGTTGTAAGAATTCTTCCACTACTAATCTTGGTTGAAATTAAGCAAGAGCTGAAATACAAAGTGGATGAATTATTAGATTTGTGTATAAGATATGGATGATTAGAATATTTTATTCATTAAAAGGACTATGGAATTAGCAAAAGAACATCAAAATCTTTAAATAATCTTAGAAATACATCTAAGAAACTTTGCAAATTCCATCAATGATATCTTAGAAAAATTAGATTCAATCACCATTGAAGATTTTGTAAATACCAATATCTTTTCACTTCTACATGATGCTTTTCTACCAACAATAAAAGACCAATATAAAAAGGGAAGAGCCATGCTAAGACCTTCACTTGTATATAGTCAGAAGACTCTTTTTCCACACAAGCAGTTGGAGAACCATTATAACTTTCATAATCTGCTAGATTTGAAGAACATGAACAAGGCAAAGAAGAAATATTCCAACTTCAAGTAAGGCCACATTTGGAGTCTTTGAAGATACAATGTTGTGTGGCATGATCTTCTATCTAGGAATACACTTAGTACTTGATTGAGGAGAATTTATTGAAACTTATTGACAAGAGTCAAATAAGTGATTTATCCTTAATAAAAAAGAAAAATAATATAAAGATATTATAAAAGATAATTTTTATTGATAAATTCTTTTTTATTTAAATAGATTTATACAAAAAGGCTCAAATTGCTAATTTGTAATAGATTTATACAAAAAGGTTCAAATAGCCATTCAATTTTTATAAAATTTTCTTCAAAGTATAGAAAATTTTCTTAAGCTTTAGTATAAAAAAGAATCAATTTCAAATTTGTTGCAAATCATCCAATAACTTAAAAAATTTAGTAGATACTTAAAATCCTAGCTCAGAGATACTTGAAAACTATTTTTTTCATATCTTATAAATCCAAAATTCTAATGCTACAAAATTTTTGCATATAGTCTTGTGACATAAACAAATATACTCTCAAAAATTTTGAGCCAAAAATTTATCAAATTGCCTGAGATATAGGTCAAAATACAACCACTAGTTAAGCAAGGTCACTTACTACCCTTAGCTTATAAGTACTAACTTCAACTTCTAATATCTCCTTCATTCCAGCTTGGATTTCATTGAGCTATATATAAAAATTATAGTCAAAAAAGTTTTCTTTCCAACCCTAGTTGCTGATCCTCTCTTGCTTTTTGTATGCGTGAGGTATGTCCAAAAGAGTGACAATAGATACAATTTCGACACCTTAATTTTGAACACTTATATTTCTTTCATAAAAATTCCACATCATCCAAAATTTTTACCAAAACCATATTCAAATAACCAAACTTGCTAATCCTAGCATTTGATGTTCAAATCCACTCAAAAAACAAATCTTAATCTCTAATAAGTCCTCGGGCAGCCTCCTTGAAGCCCATTGGGTATGATTTTTGGCCAATAAGAATAGAGACTTCTATCATCTATCTCCATTCATCCACATGGTCTAATTATTCCCTTTTATATTAAAAACTCCTTTTTAATCTTTTTTTTTTAATAAGATTTATATAAAATATCTTCTAAATATCAAATAAAATAAGTAAACAAGACTTCAAGGGTCAACAATGTCTAATAAAGGTGATTCAAAATATATAAAGTTATTATTAATATAAAATCAATTTCAAAATTACTATCAAAAAATAAATAAGATTGTACAAACCTCAATAATAGCCCTTTTAATGAATCCTTTTTAAACTAACAACCTAATCACATTTTGTAATCAATAAAATCCATTGATATGGCTTTCACTCAATTATATAATAAATTTTACATTAAATATATATATACAATTTTTTCATATGGTAATTGAACCACAACATAATAATGGCCTCATTACAAAAATCTTGATTCAAATGCCCAAGCTTTGATAATATTCCTTGAAGTTGAAAAGGTGATTTTAGATGAATAATTTTTTTTTTTTAAAGGATGTTTTGAAGGTTGAAATAAAGAAGAAGTTCTTGGATGAGATATTAGTAAAATAAATGTTGTATTAAAAGCTCATCATGCTTACTCAAGGATCTTGTTGAACTGATAACTAACAAAGAAAAGAAGGAATATGTTGCTTCTCTACTTCGACAAATTCTAGATTTCTTGCATATGTGATTTGATTATTAAATCACTTCAACTCTTCATGGAATTCATTGATAGAAAAAGAGGTGATGTCACAGACATATTTTAAGTCACCACATTCTAAAACTTTTCGTAATCTTCTAGAATCTTCCATAGTCTTTTAGAACCTTCTATAGTCTTCTAAAATCTTCTAGAACCTTCTTTAGTCTTCTAAGAATCTTTTATAGTCTTTTAGAATATTTTAGAATCTTTTTTAATCTTCTAGCACCTCTTGTAATCTTCTAGAATCTTTTTTAGTCTTCTTGAACTTACTTTAGTCTTCTAGAATATTTTTTAGTCTTCTAAAATCTTCTAAAATACTCTTAGAAGGTTCAATAGGATATAGGCCTTGTAGTATAAATAAGAAATAAGACCAAGGTGCACCTTAGTCTTATCAATACAAGTCTTGAAGTAATCCAAAGTATTGTCTTGTTTTTTAATATCAATCTAGTCTCTTGCTCTTATCAATGATCTAGTTCTTTGTTCTTCTTCATCCAATTCTTTATTCTTGAAATTATTTTAGTTCTGTAATCTTTTTCTTATTTTTTTACTAACTTATTATCTTGTATCTCTTACAATAACTAATTGTAGAAGATAAAAGAGAAATATCAATAAAAAGTTCTAACACCTTTAATAGAATTATATAAAGTTTATAATTAAAGCCTAATAAATATGCTCAATCATTAAAAAATTCAATTAAATTTTTAATTAATTATAAAAGAGTACAAAAAAAAATCCTAAAGAACTTTTAAAGAACTTTTAAAGAATTTATAAAGAAATAATAAAGAAATCTTAAAGAAATATTAATATAAATTCAAAAATATATATATATATATATATATTCAAAAAAAATATTAATATAAATCTAAAAAAATATTAAAATAGAAGTTTCTTTAATATACTTAAAAATAAAAATTATAATCAAATTCTAATCAAATTCTAATCAAATTCTAATCAAATCCTATTGAAATTGATTAAATTTGATCTTAGTCCAAATTTTGTACATTATTTAATAATTAAGTTAATAACATGTACAAAAAATTTGAAAGAGATCCAACTTACTAAATAAAAGTTAAGCTCAAAATTCTACTTGGGTGTAGGCCGTCCTCCTTTTCTAACTTTGATGTTGATCTCTTAGCACAAATATTTTTTTTTTAAAACCATTCAATTGCTTTTATAATTTATATACAGATAAAAAATAAAATTTACTATCCACACAAATAATTCTTACCTAAATCCAATTGGTAGATTGTTAATTTTTTGGGAAATCTTTACTAATCTTCAAAACCTAACTTTTGAGACATTGACCTATTTGAAGTTCAATAACCTTCAATTTAACCATTCAATCAAGCTTGAACTTATAATACATATTAATCACAATTACAATCACAAATCTATAAACTTTTGCTTATAAATCTATAATCAAATATATAAAATACTCAAAAATATAAATATCTTTTTTATTTCACAAAATCTAGAGTCATCTAAGACAACCCTAATTTTGCAAAGCTCTTACAAAGCCAATTTCTATCCAAATCACTCAAAACCAATATTCAAACAAATCTTCTTAAGTTTGCCTTTAAATCCAATTTTTTGATTTGCCAAAGAATTCTCTACCTACTATAGGTATGCAATTTTGTACCTTAGGGTCTAATTTTGATCCAAGTTCACAATTGGTCCTTTTTGGATATCAGCTCTAAAAATTTTGAAATAAATTTTACTAAAATCTATTTTTAATTCCTTTCTAAAGATATCTATATTATTTATTTTTCTAATCTACTTTGTTTTGCTTTATTTATGGCTATACAAAGTAAATAGAAGCTTCTTCTATAAAAAGGTAAAATCAACATCTTTTTAATTTTTACTAATTTCTTGTCTATTATCTATAATTTTAAGATAATTTGCTAAAATATTTTTATTTGAGCTCTTCTATAATACAATCATTCATTTCTTCTTTCACCTAATGGCTATATTGCTACACAATATCTGCCTCTTTTAAATCTATGCATCCTTTGACATACGCCAAAATTTCTTCAATATACTAATATATGACACTCTTCATCTTGGTCTAATTCTTGATCTTTAATTTTTTTCTCCTCTTCTATTTCAATATCCCTTAATAGATTTTATTTTTCATCAAAATATATGCATATTTTTCTTTCTTTGAATAACTTAACTTACTTGCCTATTATAGGTGACTTTATTTTGTTCCATCAAGCTCCTATAAACAATATGTTCCATTTTTATAGACTTCTATTACAATATATGGTCCAAACCAATGCTTACAAATTTTCACAAGCATATAGAAAATTAATTCTTCTATACATACATATAAATTTCACTCTAATCCAACTAGTAGATTATTAGAAATCTTGAGAAACCTAATTGACCCTCAATTCTGAATTTCTGAGTCTCCAACCCACATAAACTTTAATAATCTTTGATTGAACCATTAGATCAATTTCAAATTTATAGCACAACTTTATGCACCAATCTACAAAATATCACCTATAGATCTATAACCAATCTTATAAAATACTCAAAAATATAAATCCTAATATATTTTATAAAATTAGAGTCACTGAAATCAACCTTGACTTTGCAAAGCCCTTACAAAGTCATTACCAACTCAAATCACTTCCAACCAATGCTTAAAGAAAGATCCTCTAGTCTACTCTCTCATTCCACCTTCTAATTTGCAAAAGCCCCCTTCACCCGCCATAGGCATGCTATTTTATGCCTTGGAATTTGATTCCAACCCTGACTCATAACTGGTCCTCTCCAGGTATCTATTTTGAGCTTTTTGAGGTAAAATTTTCTTAAATATATCCTTAACTCCTTCCTAATGATTCTTCTATTGTTTATTTTTCTAATTTACTTTATTTTGCCTTATTTATGGCCCTACAAAGCAATTAGAAGTCACTTCTACAAAAGGCAATATTAACACCTTTTGATTTTTTCTACCTCCTTCTCTATTATTTATTTTTCTAAGATAATTTTCTCAAATATTCTCATTTGAGCCTTTCTATAATATAACCACTCTTTTCTTCTTTCATTTAATGGTTATATTACTACACGATAGTGATTTATCAAATCTTTCTTTATTCTTTTCCCTTGCTTCTTTCAATCTTTTAATTGTTATTTTAATATTTACAAATCTTCTTTCCAATTCTTGAATCTGTAATGTTAAAAACTCATTTCTATTAAGATCATTCTTCCAAGGTAATACTCTCTATGTAGACACTATTTCTTTTATTAATATAATTAACTTTTGTCCATATATTAACTCGGAAGGCATATAATTAGTCATCGCACTATGAGTTGTACAATCTACCTATAATACAAATGATAATAGACTTGGCCATTGATATACTTTTCCATTGCATGCTTTTATTAATGCCTTAACAATAAGTAAATGTCTATGCTCATTCTTCTCATTATTTTTTGAATTATATGCTATAAGCAAAAAAAGTTTAATTTCCATTCTATCAAAGAGTTTTCTTGCTTCTTTTGCATCCAATTCACTTCTTTTTTGCAATGATTTTTCCAATACAACCATAGTAACAAATAATGTCTTCTAAGAAAAATCAACATACACTTTTAGTGCTTTTAATTTTTAATGCTCATGCTTCAACCATATTTGATAAATCTTCAGGTATAAGTATCAAATATTTTATTTGTCTAAGTTCCATAGGCATTGCTACTAAATCCACTATCCACTTATAATGTAGTACTAGAAGATAAATTGGATATAATTCATCTTGATGCCAAATATTAGAATAAAATTGACAAATCTCACATGATCCTATAAAATCAGCCATGTCTTTATACATACCTTTCCACTAATATTTTTCTTTCAATTCAGTAAAAGTTATTCAAATTCTTTTATGCCCTATCCACAAACTCTCATAAAACTCTTTAATAATCTTTTATTGAGCTTCTAAACCACATATCACCTATTGTGGTACTTCTCCTCTTCTCTTTAGATCCTTCCATAAATATCCATCATGTAGAAAGTATCTATAGGCTTTTGTATGGATTTTCTTAAATTTTTCATCTATCCAATCTTTTTGTTGCTTTAAGGTATTTAGATAATTTTCAACATCTCTCCATTTATCTTTATATAAATCTTTTAAAAAAAATTCTAATGGTATGTTTAAACATCTACCTTTTTTCTTTGATAATATATTAATATAAAATTTTGTGTCCACATCATCTTCTAAATCAATCATATCTTCTTCATCATAATACCTCACTCTTGATAATATATCTGCAACTAAATTATCTTTCTTTGCAATGTGCTTAAACTTTGAATTTATAGATTTGATATATGCTATCCATCTTAATATAATAATATCAAGAATTATATAACTTGTGATCATGTCTAATAAAGATAGACAATTTATTTCTATGACTACTGAAATACCAATCAAGTATACTTTTTTATTTTTCATAGCTATTATTACATCCCATAATTTTTTTTTTAATTTATACATATATCCTTTATTTAATATTCAAAACCTTTGCTTTAAATCTTATTACATATCTATTTTCTTATTCATCATCTTGTCCAATTGCCCAACCTATTTCAATTGAACTTACATCAATCATTAATATCATTGGCCTTCTATATTCATAATTCACTTTCTTCAAAGTTGGAAGTGAAAAAAAGAGATCCTTTAATTTTTCTATAGGTCTTTTTTGTTCTTCTGTCTATTGAAATTTTTGATTCTTTCTTAACAACTCATATAATGGATTTGCTACATGTACAAAATGAAATATTTATATATGATAGAAAATATATGCTCCTAAAAATCTTTTGACTTCCATTGTATTGGCATATTCTTTCATCTTTTTAATAATATCAACCTTTTCAATACTTGGCTTATGTTGCCGTGTTATGATTTAGCTACCATATAAAAATATTATACATATATATTTAATATATAATTTACTACACAACTAAATAAGAATCATATCAATAAGTTTTATTAGTTATAAAATATGAATGGGTTATTAATTTAAAAAGAACCTATCTAAAAAGGTTATTATTGAGGTTTATACAATATTATTTTTATTTTAATATTGATTTTTGAGGTTGATTTTATATTGGTAATAACTTTTATATATCTTGAGTCACTTTTGTTAGACATTGGTGATCCTTAAGATCTTATCTACTTTTTTTTATTTGGAATTTAGAATACATAGTATATAAATCTTGCTAAGAAAAGAATTAAAAAATAATTTTTAGTATAAAAAAGAGTAGTTAGGCCATCCATATGGATGAATGGAGATGGATGATAGAAGTTTCTATTCTTATTAGCCAAAAAGCATGTCTAATGGACTTCAAGGAGGCTATCTGAGGACTTATTAGGAATTAGAGTTTGTATTTCAAGAGGAGTCAAACATCAAAGACTAGGATCAGCAAGTTTGGATTTTTGGATATGCTTTTGGTACAAATTTTTTTATACTTTGGACTTTTTAAGAAGGAGATATAGGCCCTCAAATTTAAGGTGTTGAAATTGTACCTACTATCTTTCTTTTAGGCATAATTTGTACTTATACAAAGTAATAGAAGATCGATAATTAGAATTAAAAAGAACACTTTCTTGGCTATACTTTTTGTATATGGCTTGATAAAATCTAAATTATTATAAAAGAAATATTAAAAGTTGAAGTCAATACTTGAAAATTGAAGGAAGTAAGTAACCCCGTTTAACTAGTGGTTATATTTTCAGCTATATCTTCAATAATTTGATAAAGTTTTGGCTCAAAATTTTTAGAAGAGCATATATTTATGTTGTAAGACTATGTACAAAATTTTTGTAGCATTAAGATTTTGGATTTGTGAGATATGAAGAAAATAATACTCAAGTGTCTGTGAGTTAGGATTTTAAGCACCTGCTAGGATTTTTAAGATATCGGACAATTGAAAGTGATTTATAGTTGATTCTTTTTTATAATAAAATTTAAGAGTATCAATTATATTTTAAAGAAAATTTTATAGAAATTAAATAATTACATCAAGGATTATTGAACTCTAAAATTTCAAATCCTTACTGGTAAATAAGATTTTGAAAGATTTTTGTAGCAATTTGACCCTTTTTTGTATAAACCTACTCAAACATAAGAGAATTTATTCATATAACTTCTTTTTTGTAATATTATTATATTTTTTATTTTTTTTTATTAAGAAAAAATCACTTTTTGAATTTTTGCCAATAAATTTCAAGTAAATTCTCTATAGCCAGGTACCTAATATATTTCCAAATAGAAGTTCATGCTACATAACAATGTCCATAAGATCTACACATATGTCCAACAATAAGAATCTCATTTATTCTAAATATAGATTTAATAGCTGATAAGATTAAATGTACCTCTTTCAACTATAATAATATCTTTTTATAATCTATGATATAATTTGTAACAAATCTTCTACAACTTCTTTGATCCAATGTCTCATCTTTTTCTTCTTTTATACATCTTTTAATTGAAACATCATCTAAGAATGGCATAGTCTTTTTTAATATAAATTTCATCAATACTTTGTTCATTCCATTCATCATATTAGTTACTAAATTAATAGCTTTTTGAGACAATGTATACATCTTTCCAAAATTCAATGGAGTCTCTATAGTAATTAAATCTCTATTTTGTAATACCAATTGAAATTGATCATATTTTGAATAAATATCACCTATTGAGTAGATTGCTCTTCTAGCAAATATTTTTGTAAAATTATCCATAATTGGACTTGAATCCATATTTTTAATAGTCTTTTTATTCACAAGTTGCATGTCTTGTATAAATCTCATTATTCCATTTTTCTTTGATATTATAAACCATCAATTAGAATAAGATGTCATAGATGGTTCTAAGATTTTAATTTTAATTTTTTTATTGAATAAATTTATTAATTTGAATAAATATACTTTTGATATTGGAATTAGTTACAAATTCTATGGTTCATGAGGAATAGTAAAAATAACCATATGTGCTACAATATTGGAATCAACACATCTAATTTCATATACTTCAAATGCAAAAGCCTTTCCATGTTGTGAAAGCATCTTTTTAAAATAATTTTCTTCACATTTTGTCAAAAATCTATTACATCCAATTTGTAATCCATCTAATGTAGCATCCATAAATTCATGCCCGATCTTCCTAGGATCCCTTAAATTTGGTTGCATATATATTTCCTTCATCTTTTCTTCATAATCTAATAGTAATGGCAAAGCCACTAATTTAACCTTTTTCTCTACTGATTTATACTTAGTTTCAACATATACCTCATGACAACTTAAATTTTCTATAAATCTTTGAATTTCATCATAAATTTTTTTTGAACATACATTAATAACTCTATTCTCTCCTTGTAATCCATATTGTAACAAATAATATAATTCTTCCATAGTATTTGCAAATCTTACTTCTTCAAATACTCTTGAAATAAATTCATCTTCAATCAATTCTCTATTTTCTTTCAAAAATTGCTCCATATTTTTAATATAACGCTTGTTCATCCTTTTCATCTAGTCAATAGTCTTAAAAGACAATACACAATCTTGTCTCCATTCAATAAGTCTAATAGATAATATTTTTTTTTAAAACTAAGTAGAAGCATTTATTTCTCTAATCCATTACAATCTTGCTTTATAATGGTATGTGGTAAAAACCCTCAATGTCTTCAAAATTCTCATTTGATAATGGCTTTTTTAAAATTTATTATGATTTTTTTTATGATTGGCATAAATAGTTAAAAATTAAATTACTTTCATTCTATCTTGGCTTCTTATTCTTGCATAGGCTGAACTATCATCTATAACCTTTGTTTCCATTTGTGTGGTAGTAATATATGGTTGTCTCAATATAATAGGATATGTGCACATATCTTGTATAAAAAAATATTATTTATAAATAACATCTCTTATTATTACTTTGATATTTAGACAAGCTCCATATAAATCTCCTTTTGAATTATTTGTTGATCTTATCATCCACCAATGTTTAGTGTCAATAAGCCATTTTTTCTTTTTATATAGTTCTTTTGATATCAAATTGATTTTAGAACCATGATCAATTAATGCTACAATTGGTTCTTCTAAATTTTCTAATTTTATTAATATTTTTATAATAGTTCTTATCCAATGATTTTGAGAATAATGACTAGATGGTTGAATCTTATTTCCTTCTTTTATAAGTCCAATTTATAAAACATTTCCTAAAACTTACATTTTATCCTTTTCATCTACATTATTTTTCATTGCCTTTTTTCCTTGTGTAGTTGATGTCATAATATCTCTTATAGATTGCCATTTTTTTTTATTATATCAATAATAATTTTATGAAATTCATGCTTTGCAATCTCTAGAATTTCACCAATTATAAATTTGACCCTTCTTCCTAAAATCTGTTCTTTTAATATTTTCAAATTTGTAGCAGCTTCAATATCTAATTATAACTTATAAGCAAGAGTCTTTCTTTTTTCTTTTAAGATTTTTTTTTCTTCTATAGAAACATTCTCTACTTCCTTCTCATACATAGGATTTTTTTATTGTCTTATTTTTTCTTCTCTTATAGTCCTTTTTTATAACCTTTTATTATTTTCATCTTATTTTTATTTTTCTTCTATTAATGCTTCATATTGACTCCTTATAATATGAATATGTATTGATAATCCATCTATTAAATCATTCCATCTAATAATTTGTCAAATATTATTACCAATATATTTTAAATTATTTGTAATGAGTTTTTTTTTTTTCAATATAATTCATTACACTTATCTACAAAGAGCTAGATTTTCCTAGAAGTTCAAGATTTATACTTAAACATTTGCCTCAATTTGTTTCTACCTAATGTATTGATGCTTTATTATTTGAAATTGTATGCACTTTAAAAGCATCTCTTACAAATACCTTCATTCTTCTTTTACCAAAATTTGTCTCCAATTTTTCTCTACTTTCTTTTAAGTGTATCATACCATCTTTAAAAAAAAAAATTCCTTTGCGTAGCGCCTCTATAAAATCTTCACACTCCCTTCTTGAATAATCCATATTATCACACCACATGTACCTATGCACTACACCTTCTATTGGTCCTAATTTTTGTTTTGTTGATATCCTTGATGATTGACCCTTCTCTTCAAGTTTTATAAATTTTATTTATAAATCCCTCATTCTATATATGATTTCATCTATAATCATTTCTTCTTTCTTTGATATAGACATTGAAGATTGAATTATAGATGTAGGATAGTTAGTAGGCAATTTTATTTTAGATGCTTATATTGGTCTTTGAATATCCACTCTATCATTTCTTCTTTTTCTTCTTACAAGCAATTCTATTGCCTCTTCCACTTCTTTCTAATTTAATGTCAATCTTTCTTCTTCTTTTTTATTTTTAAATAAAATTTCTAATTTTTCTTATAATTCTCCATCAATCGCTTGAAGAAAAAAATTTACTTTATTTAAATCCAATAATTATCTCTCTTTTTTTGATAAATAAGAATATTATCTTTTAAACTATCTTAATAATTCTATTGCTTGTAGATATTTCTTAGGCCTTTCAATCCATTTGAAATTTTTTTTTTTTGTAATCTAATTATTGTCTTTTAAAAAATATTCATTCTTCAATGCTTAAAAAAATTTCTCCCATGAACCTTCAAAATGTCTTATAATGGATATCACATGATTTCTTATCTCTTATATAGTAGCCAATTCAAATAATTGAACTATCTCCTTCTCAAAAACATACTTCAATTTCATTTCTTTTACATAACATTTTAAATATTTTGTAATATTTTTTCTTTTAAATTGATCAATTTTGTCTACAACTGCTTGTAATGCTTTATTTGCTATATCCTCTTTGCAATCTTTAACCTATTGCTGTTGCATGAATAAAACAAATGCTTCAAACATGCTTATAGAATTAGGATTGAAATACATATCTTATCCTCCACTAATACTTCTACTTATAGTTCCACTTGAAGTACCACCTATAGCTCTTCTTTCTATTCTCTTGCCTTTCTTCTCTATAATTTAAATAGATCAAAAAATTCAAAATATCTTCTACTTCAAGCTTTTCACCAAACATATTGTATAATATGAAGTCTTGCTTGAGAATGCATTGGACACCTAGTTGTGGAAGATAATAAAGAAATACAAACAACAAGTCTTAACACCTTTAATAGATTTATGTAAAATTTGTAATTAAAGACTAAAAAGTATGCTCAATCATTAAAAAGTTCAATTAGATTTTTAATTAATTATAAAAGAATACAAAAAAAATCTTTAAAAACTTCTAAAAAAATCATAAAGAAATAATAAAGAAATCTTAAAGAAATATTAATATAAATCTAAAAAAAATACTAAAATAGAAATATCTTTAAAATACTAAAAAATAGAAGTTATAATCAAATTCTTATCAAATCTTATTCAAATCCTAATTAATTTTTAATCAAATCCTAATCAAATCATAATCAAGTTCTAATTAAATCCTAATTGAATTTTAATCAATTTTTAATCAAATCTTATTTAAATTCTAATTAAACCCTAATCAAATTCTATTTAAATTTTAATCAAATCTTATTCAAATTCTAATCAAATCCTAGTCAAATTTTATTCAAATCCTAACCAAATCTTAGTCAAATCCTATTCAAATCCTAATTAAATCCTAGTCAAATCCTAATCAAATTCTAATCAAATCCTAATCAAATTATAATCAAATCCTAATCAAATTTTAATCAAATCTTATTCAAATCCTAATCAAATCTTATTCAAATCCTAATCAAATCCTATTCAAATCCTAATTAAATTATAATCAAATCCTAATCAAATTTTAGTCAAATCCTATTCAAATTCTAATCAAATTTTAATCAAATTCTATTCAAATCCTAGTCAAATCCTATCCAAATCCTAATTAAATTATAATCAAATCCTAATCAAACTTTAGTCAAATCCTATTCAAATCTTAATCAAATCTTAATCAAATTCTATTCAAATCCTAATCAAATCCTATTCAAATCCTATTCAAATCCTAAATCCAATCCAAATTCTAATCAAATTCTAATCAAATCCTAAATAAATCCTTACAAATCCTAATAAAATTTTAATCAAATCTTAAAATATTCTAATAAATCCTAATAAATCCTAATAAATCTTAACTAAATCTTATAGTAGATTGAAACCACAATGGATGATAATCTAACTGTTAATTTAGCTTAAATTTTATACACTTTTTAATAATTAAGTTGAAAATGTACACAAAAAATTTGAAACAGATTCAACTTATCAAATAGAAGTTAAGCTCAAAATTCTACTTAGGTATAGGCCATCTTCCTTCTCCAACTTTAATATTGATCTTTTAATACAAATATCTTTCTTTTGTACCATTCAATTGCTTTTAAAATTCATACATAGATAGAAAATCAAATCTACTATCTATATAAATATTTCTTACCTCAATCCAATTAGTAGATTATTAAATATCTAAGAAATCCTCACTAATCTTCAAAACTCAATTTCCAAGATCTTGACCTTCTTGAAATTTAATAATCTTTGATTAAATTATTTAATCAAGTTCAAACTTACAATATATATTAATCACAATTACAATTATAAATCTACAAATTTTTATCCATAGATTTATAATCAAACTCTTGAAATTTTTAATTTTGTAAATCTCTTTTTAATTCACAAAATTCAAAGTCATTCAAAACAACCTTAATTTTGCAAAGCTCTTATAAAACCAATTTCTATCCAAATCACTCAAATCCAATGCTTAAACAAATCTTCTTAAGTCTGCCTTCTAATTCAATTCTTTGATTTGCCAAAAATCTCTCTATCTACTATAAGCACATGGTTTTGTATCTTAGGACTTAATTTCAATCCAAGTTTACAACCTGTCCTTTCTAGGTATCAACTTTAAAAATTTTGAGATAAATTTTATTAAAACCTATTTTTAACTCTTTTCTAAAGATATCTATATTATTTATTTTTCTAATCTACTTTATTTTGTCTTATTAATAGTCATACAAAGTAAATAGAAGCCTCTTCTATAAAAAAAGTAACATTAGCACTTTAAAATTTTTTCCAAATTTTTTGTCTATTATCTATAATTTTAAAATAATTTGCTAAAATATTTTTATTTGAGCTCCTCTATAATATAATCATTCATTTATTCTTTCACTAAATGACTATATTACTATACAACAATGACATTCTATAGGACCTCTAACGTATGTCCAATTTACAAGACATGTGTCAAACTTGTAAGATAAGTTTCCTATATGTGTACCATGTACTTAGCTTATTCTACAAGCTACCAACATGTGCAATATGTGGCTAACTTGTTGGCCAAGTTTTTAATCTATCAATCACTTATAAACATATATAAAGATGAAACCATGTCTATGAAGCTTTTAAAAAGCTTCTCTATAAGATATTATCACATTAACCTATTTTTACTTACTTTTATTTATCCATATGAATTAGATAATTATTGAAATAAATCTTATGTCTGTAACAAAAAAAATTTTGAAATATTTTTAATACTTATCAATCCAAGATGAAAGATTAATAATCTAAAAGTCAATTAAATTGATATTTTCACCATATAGCCATATTACAATATAACATCTATCTTCTTTGAATTTGTGCATCCTCCAATATATTTCAAATTAATTATTTTTTATAATTGATATCATACCATATTTTTATTGTGTATATGTAATCCTCTAGTACTATCTTTATTATCCAATCCCATCAAAAGATCTATTTTGATATTATATTCTATAGATCTACTTTGATATTATATTTTCTAAAATTTCTAAATTTTTTATAAATTCTTTATAGTAGATTCTTCTTCAACCTATCTTGATTTTGTTCATGATTTGGAGATACAATTAAAAATTATACTGTCTTTCTTCTATCTTTATTACAAATCCATATATAAGATAAATTATCATCAAGTACATTTTTTTCTATCTATGTTGTAATAATATATGGTTGTTCCAAAATAAGAGAACAAGATATTACATCTTGAACAAAGAAATTTTGTTCTATTGCAATATCACCAATTTGAATTTTTACATTTGCACAAATACCATACAATTCATGTCATGTATTATTAATTGCCTGTATTATCCATTCATATTTTATATCAATTGGCCACCTCTATTTTTTCTAAAAGTCTTTAGACATAAGATTTATCTCTGATCCATGATCAATCAAGGTTATAATTAATTCTTCTATATTTTTAACCTTCACCAATACTTCCATAGTTATCCTAGTTCAATACTTTTGAATATAATACCTTGAATATCCTTTCTCTTTATCAGTTTGATCCTCAAAACGTACTTATTGATTATCACTTCTTTCTTTATGTGTTGATTATTTATAACAATTAATAAGTTTTTTCTTCATTTTCATATATTCTTGCATCAATAGCATTATTTTTTACAGCTTCACTTGTTAATTGTTTCTTTTATTTAATGCTATCAATAATAACATCATGAAATTTTTTTTTTATAATTCCTAAAATTTTCTTCAATGTGAATTCAACCTTTGCATTGAGTATATATTCTTCAAATATCCCTTTGAAATTTGTTGCTACTTCAATGTCCAAAAGTAATTTATAAGTTGTTAGTTTATATTTTTTTCTTGTCTCTTTTGTTTTTTCCTTCAATATTGTTGAAACACCCTCCATTGGTAATTCTTGTGAAGCCATCTCACAAGCCTTATCTTTTTAAGAATAAAAAATCTTATTAAGAATAAAAAATATTATTATATCAAATATTTTTTATTCTTAAAAAGATTCACAAGCCTTGTAGAAGAAATTCCTTCTCCTATATTATTAACATCCTGCCTCTTCTTCTCTTCCATCAAAGCTTTATGTTAGCTCTTAGTGATGTATGCATATATCAAAAAAACTTCTACAAGTCTTTTTAATATGTAGCACCATAAGTTATAGTAGTAATCTTCAACAATGCCTCTTGTGACATCTTCCTTCTTTGCATTATAGAAATGGTAGATGATCAAAGTCCACTTGATTCTACATTTCTATTGAAATCATATTTATAATCATTATCCACTTTAGCACCATAACTTATAACCACTGTTAATGCAACACCATATGTTATCAAATAATTTTGAACTAATGCTCTCATACCTCTTTTATTAAAGTTAGTTTAAAGAAGATCACCAGTATCCTTCATTGCTATTTTTTTTTTTTTTTTAAAAATAATGCCTTATTGTATCATTTCATTGAATTCTCTGCAATCTTTTTAAGAATAAAAAATATTATTATATCAAATATATCTTTGTATATATCTTTTTTTAAAAATATTCCTTGAATTATTTATGAAAATCTTTTCTTCAAGTTTTATAAGTTTGATTTGAAGATCTCACATCCCATGTATAATCTCTTCAAGTTCTATATCTTCTTTCTTTGATGTACTCATTGGAGGTTAAATAATAGGTACTATTGATCATGAAGTAGACACTTAAATTTTAAATACCTGCACAATTCTTTGAATATCAATCCTATTCTTTCTCTTTTTTCTTTTTGCAAGTAATTCCACAACATCTTCAACTTCTCTCTATTTTGTTGTTAATCCTTTATCTTCTTCTTTATGTTCAAAAAGAATTTCCAACTTTTCTTGTAATTTTCTATCAATTGCTCAAAAAAATAATTCAATCTTATTTGGACCTAATATTAGCTTTTATACTTTTGATAATTAAAAATACTATCTTTTAAATTCTTTTAATTATTTAAATATAATTATTTAAATATAAGTTATTCTTTTAATTATTTAAATATAAAAAATTCTTTTAATTATTTAAATATAAAAAATTCTTTTAATTATTTAAATATAAGTTATTCAAATTTTGATATAAAATGCTTAGAGTCAATACAAAGTATTGAAAAAAATTCTTCTTAGTAACCTCAAGCAAGTACAAATCTAATTTTTTTAATACTTTCACCTCTTTATACCATTCAATTTGTTTTTCAAATCCTAATCATAGACAATAAGCTTCAACAAGCTATAATTCTTAATCTAACCATCTAATTGTTTCAAAAGTTTGTTCAATAGTATCATTATAAGTCTTTTATATGCTCAAAATTTCTTAATCTAATCCAACTTATAGATTATGAAAAAATGCCATAAAACCACACTACTATCCCTTAACTACTACCTTCAATGTTGATGATAAATTTTGAATAGCAATTTTTTCTTCTCTAACTATTAACTCCTATTTAGAATTTGAATATAGCTTGGCCTTAAAGTCTTCTAATACTATGCCAAATTTCACCTTACTCCAACTAGTAGATCTTTAGATATCACAAAAATCCTAAATAAGCTCAAACTACCAACTTCTAATACCTTCTTGTACTAATGATTGAATGTCTTTCAATTGCACCATTAGATTAATAAAAAATTTATATATACTTAATACATCTATTCAATCAAATATTGATAAATTTTGAACTATAAATATTGCACCAATTGCATAAATTAGTTAAGAGTGCTAGTCCTAATTAAATTATATAAATCCAAAATCACCAATATAATCTTGATTTTGAACAATGATTACAAAGTCATTCCAAAATCTATAAAAATAAGCCTTATGTTTCTACAAGAAGTTTAAAGCTATCCTTTTGATCCAACTTGTCAATCTCCAAAAGCCTTCTTATCCTACCCTTGGTGGTTGTTTGAGTGCCTCAGGGTCAGAATTTGATCTTATCCTACAAACAATTCTCATTTGGATATCAATATTATTTTTTTTATAAATCTATTTATCTAACCTTATATTTGACCTTTTGTAGAGCCAATTATACCAAATTCTTATCTATTAAATTTTATTTAGACCAAATTATGGCCTTATAAAGAATGTAAAAATAATCTAGTAATAAATTCCAATTTAGAAATTAAAATGCTATCCAATTTTAAAAATTTTGCTAATAAAATAAATAAAATGAAATTAAGAGGCTTCCATAAAAGCCTTTTTGAGATATTTTCAATACTTATCAATCCAAGATGAACAAGTAATAATCCAAAAGCCAACTAAATTGATATTTTTATCATATAGCCATATTACAATATAACATGTTGAAATTAAGTATAAATTAGTAGAAAGAAAAGTTAAATTAGAGGCTTTGTTACTACCATTAAATTATGAAGAAAGAATAAGGACAATATCTATACAACCAAATTTAAAAAATCTTAGAAAGATAGGGCATAAATTTATGGATGCTATATTAGATGGATTAAAAATTGAATATCATGGATGTTGACAAAATATAAAGAAAAATATTCTAGAAATATGTTTTTACAATATAGAAAGGCTTTTTCATTTGAAGCATATGAAATTAGATGGGTTGATCTAAGTATTGTAGCACCTATAGTTATTTTTATTATTCTTTTTAAACCATAGAATTTTTAATCAATTCTAATATCAAGAATATATTTATCAAAGTTAATAAATTTATTCAATAAAAAGATTAAAGTAGAAATTTTAAAACCATCTATAGTACCTTATTGTAAGCAATGGTTTATAGTATTAAAGAAAAATAAAACAATGAAATTTATACAAGACATACAACTTGTGAATAAAGTGACTATTATAAATATAGATTTAAGTCTAATTGTGGATGAATTTATAAAAGCATTTGTTAGAAGAAAAATCTATTTAATAGATGATTTTTACTCATGATATGATTAATTTCAATTGGTACTATAAAGTAGAGATTTAACTACTATGTAGACTCTATTGGATTTAGCAAGAATGTGTATATTGCCTCAAGGGGCTACTAATTTAGTAGCTCATATATTAAATGAAATGAATAAAATATTGAGAGAATTTATACAAAAAAATACTATGTCATTTTTAGATGATGTTCCAATTAAAAGATGTGCAGAAGAAGAAAAAAAAAATAAGACATTTGATCAAAAGATTGTAGAAGATTTATTACAAATCATAATATAGATTATGAAAAGATTTTATTATAATTGAAAGAGTTACATTTGACCTTGTCAAGTATTAAATCTATATTTGAAATAAATGAGATACTTATTATTGAATACATATGTGGATCATATGGATATAAGCCAAGTATTAAAAAAGTTGATATTATTAAAAAGATGAAAGAATGTGCAAATATAATAGAAGTTAGAAGATTTTTAGGTGCATATATTTTCTATTATATATAGATACTTCATTTTGCACATGTGACAAATCCATTATGTGAGTTGCTAAGAAAGAATCAAAAATTTCAATAGAAAAAAGAATAAAGAAAAGCTATAGAAAAATTGAAGGAATTTCTTTCTTCATCTCCAATTTTGAAGAAAGAGAATTATAAATGTAGAAGGTCAATGATATTAACAATTGATGCAAGTCTAATTGGAATAGGTTGGACACTTGAACAAGATAATGAACAAAAGAATAGATGTATAGTAAGATTTAGAATAAAGGTTTTGAATATTAGAGAAAGGATATATATATAAATTAAAAAAAATTATTGAGTGTAATAATAGCTATGAAAAATAAAAAAGAGAATTTGATTGGTACTTCAATAATTATAGAAATAGATTGTGTACCTTTATTAGGCATGATTATAAATTGTTCAATTCTTGATATATCTATGTTAAGATAGATAACATATATCAAATCTATAAATTTAGAATTTAAATATATTACAAATAAAGATAATTCAATTGTAGATATATTATCAAAGATAAGGTATTATAATAAAAAAGATATGATAGATTTAGAAGATGATGTAGATATAAAATTTTATACTAATGCATTATCAAAAGAAAAAGATATATATTTAAATACACCATTGAAATTATTATTAAAAAATTCATATGAAGGTGAATAAAAAGATTTTAAAAAGTATCTAAGTATATTAAAGTGACAAGGTTGGACAAATTAAAAACTTAAGAAAATCCATAAAAAATCTATAGATATTTTTTATATAATAGATATTTATAGAAGTATCTAAAAAAAGAAAAGAAATACTATAGATGATATATGGTTTAGAAGTTCAATAAAAGATTATTAAGGAATCTTATAAAAGTTTATAGACAAGACATAAAAGAATATAGAAATTTTTTATTAAATTAAAAAAAAATATTGATAGAAAGGCTTATATAAAGATATAGCTGATTTTATAAGATCATGCAAGATTTTTTAATTTTATTCTAACATTCAACATCCAGATAAATTACATCCAATTTATCTTGTAGCACTATATTATAAGTGGGTAGTGGATTTAGTGGCAATATGTATAGGACTTGGGTATTAAGGACATACACTTTGGAAGTTCACAAAATCTTCTAGAACAATTAAGAGGTTCCTAAGTTAGCAAAAGTCAATTGAAAAGCTTCCTAGTTGATGAAAGTAACTCAAGAAGTTTTGTAGTTAATAGAAGGAGCTTGAGAAGCTTTTAAGTTGGTAGAAGTTGTTTGAGAAGCTTGTTAGTTTGTTGGAAGTTACTCAAGAAGCATCCTAGATATGAATATATATAGAAATCAAGGCTAAATAATTCTTCAATCTTGTCAATACATCTCTTAGAGTTTTAGCTCACTTTTCTTGGTGTTGTTAGTATATTCATTTAGTTAATTCAAGTCTTTGTCAATTTCTTCTTAAAATCTTTTTCTAGTTCAAGTCTCTTGTTTTGTATTCTTATATCTTTGACATTGGGTAAATGAAGTATTTGGTACTTACATATGAAGATTTATCAAATATAGTTGAAGGGCAAGCATTAAAAACAAAAAGTACTAAAAGTGTATATTGATTTTTTTTTTGGAAGATATTATTTGTTATTATAGTTGTATTAAAAAAATCATTGCAAATAGAGATGAATTGGATACAAGAGAAGTAAGAAAATTCTTTAATAGAATGGCAATTAAACTTTCTTTGATAATAGTATATAATCTAGAAAGTAATGGAAAGAGCGAGTATAGGCATTTACTTATTATTAAGGCATTAATAAAGGCATGCAATGGCAAAATATATCAATGGTCAAGGCTACTACTATTTGTATTATGGACAGATTGCACAATTCATAGTATAGTGACTAGTTATATATCTTTTAAATTAATATATAGACAAAAGCCAATTATGTCAATAAAAAAAATAGTGCATATATAGAAAATATTGCTTTAAAAGAAAAAATTTTAAAAAAATGAGCTTTTAACATTATGGATTTAGAAATTAGAAAAAAGACCTAAGGATATTAAAGTAGCAATAAGAAGGTTAAAAGAAGCAAGGAAAAAAATAAAAAAAGATTTGATAAAAGGTATCAATTATAATCTAAAAAAATAGAAGAAAGTGATTGGATCTTAATCTAAGATAATACTTTGGATAACCAACATAATACATTATAAAAAAAATTTAAATATTGGTTTGGAACATATGAAATAATAATAATTTATAATAATGTAACTTATTTACTATGAGAATTTGATAGAACAAGGTTGAAAATACTAATTGCTAGAAAGAGGATAAAGATATTCAAATGCAGCTATGCTAAAATTAATATGGAAGGTCTAATTGAAGATATATACCTTCAAGGACAAGAAGATGATATTACTTTGGATAATGAAAATGATAAAGAAGATTTAAATAAAGATATAGAAATTATAGTGTGATTCTTATAACAAGAATCAAATTATTTGGTGCATGTCAAAAAATGCACAAGTTCAAGGGAGGCATATGTCATGTAGTAATATGACCATTAGGTGAAAAAAGAAAGGAATGATTCTATTATCGAGGAATTAAAATAAAAATATATTAGCAATTTTTCTTTGAAACATAGATAATAAACAAAGAGGTAGTAAAAATTAAAAAGTGCTAATACTATCTTTTTATAGAAGAAACTTCTATTTATTTTATAAGGCTATAAATAAGAAAAAATAAGAAAAACTAGAATAATGAATAATATAGATATCTTTAAGAAAAAATTAAGAGTAGACTTTTTCAAAATATATCTCAAGAAAACAAGAATTGATATTCAACAAGGATCAATTGCCAACTATGAGTCATTAAATTAATTCATTAGTTGTTTTAAGATAAAATAATATATTTAGAATGCCAAAATTATAATTTTGAAGTAAAGATTTGTTTAAAAGATACTAAATAAGAAAAATAGTATTAATAGAAAAGAAATAGAATCTTAATAAGTCTTAGAGGTAATTTAGTATTGTTTTTAAATTATAAGAATTAATATTTAATTATTGAGACTAATGTCTACATTGGTCTCTTATTTCAATATACCACTTATTAAAAACATATAAATATTACTTAATAGGTAGAAGAAGCATGAAAAATAAACCTCAAGTCTTTTTAGTTATTTATGTGGAAAATAGGATTTTTTAGTTAATTTAAATTTATTTTATTATTATAAAAAATCTCTAAGGTGGAATAAAACAGTTCTAAATTGATATTATTATTTTATAAATATTATAGGAATTTTTAAATTTTATTTATAATTTTTTAGGAATTTTTAGAATAATTTTGAAGACTTTGGTAAAAATGAGTTTTTCCACCTTGGGAGCTATTATGAAGAAATGGAGCAAGATTTGAAGGCCTCACAAGGTTCTTAGGCTAATAGGATGTTTTAAAACACCTTGGTGAAGTCAAAAAATGCAAAAATATGAGTTTTACTAGTAGAAAATAAGAGGACCAGCAGCTAGTGTAGTCCTTGTAGAAAGGGAGGTGTATAAGTCCCATATAGGTTGTGGCACCTTAGATATAGGTAGGAAGATAAGACTAAGGCCTTGTGGCCTTGCTAGGACACCTTTATATACTACTTATGAGCCTTGGTGAAGTTCAAATTCATGATCTCTTAAGCAAGTTATCCTTGAGTTAAAAATTACTTACTTAACTTTTCTATTATTAATCTTTCTTTTTAAACTATCATAGCTTATTCATAGTACTTTGGATTTATATATTTTTTACATCATGGAAAGATAAAAAAATTATCTATTCAAAAATATAACTTTTATTTTTTAATTTTATTTTTTATTAGGCAAAAATATAGTGAATAGACTATAATCTAGTTATGAATTGTGCACTTGCTTGATACCATTTACTTCACTTGTTTTGTGGTTGTTATCTTATTATTCTTGCTATTTGCTTCTTTCACTTCATACCATCAATTACAAGCAATTCTTAAGTGAGGCCATCTTATAATTTAGATTGAGGGGTGAAATTTATCCTCACACCAACCAATGTCAAAATCAAATTCTAAGGTACCAAACAAAGGGCCAATGTTGTTTCCAAGGTTCTTTTGCAAATCAAAAAACAAGATTTGAAAGTAGACTTTAGAGGATTTTTTAAAGTATTAGTTGTGAGTGATTTAGATAGATATTGATTTTATAAGAGTTTCATTAAATCAGGATTGTTTTAAGTGACTCAAAATTTTGTGAAATAAAAAAGAGTATATTTTGGAAAATTTTATAAATTTGATAGTAGATATATAAGTGAAATTTTTTAGATTTGTGATTATAATTGTGTTGAATGCATGGTATGAATTTAAGCTTGATTAAATAGTTAGATTGAAGATTATTGAAGTTTAAGTGGATAAGAATCTTAGAAATTGGATTTTGAAGGTTGGTGAGGATTTTTAAGATATCTAGCAATTTACTTATTAGATTGAAGTGAGAATTATGTATATTAGTGGTACACTTAATTTCTTACATTTTTGTAAATTTTGAATGCCATTGAATAGTGCAAGAAGGAATAATTGGCACTAGAAGATTGGCATCAAGGTTGAAAAAAGAGCCCAGCTTACATCTGAGTAGATTTTTGGATTTATCTTCTATTTGATGAATTGGATTTGCTTCAAATTTTTGTGCTTATTATCAACTTAGTTGTTAAAAAGTGTGTAAATTTTGAGTCAAAATCAATGGTTCTATTATTAATTATTGAGATTTCAATCTGTTGTAGGATTTGTTAGGATTGGATAAAGATTTGATTAGAATTTGATTAGATTTTGATTAGGATTTGTTAAGATTTATTTAAGATTTGATTAGAGTTTAAGATTTGATAAAGATTTCATTAGAATTTCATTAAAATTAATTTAGAATTTAAGATTTGATTAAAATTTGATTAAAATTTGATTAAGTCTTGGTTAATATTTAATTAGAATTTGATTAAGATTTTATTAGGATTTTATTATAAATTGATTAGGATTTAATTAGAATTTGAATAAAAATTTATTATAATTTATTTAAAGTTTATTTAAGATTTATTTAGAATATAAGATTTGATTAGAATTTTATTAGAATTTAACTAATATTTGATTAGAATTTGATTAGGATTTTATTAAGACTTGATTAAAATTTGATTAGAATTTATTTAAGATTTAAAATTTGATTAAAATTTGATTAAAATTTGACTATGATTTAATTAAGATTTAATTAAAGTTTATTTAAGATTCAAGATTTGATTAGAATTTGATTTTGATTTCATTAGGATTTGATTAAAATTTAATTAGGATTTGATTAAGATTTTTATTTTTAGTATTTTAAAGAAATTTTTATTTTAATATTTTTTTTAGATTTTTATATTAATATTTCTTTAAAAATTCTATATTATTTCTTTATAATTTCTTTAAAAGTTCTTTAAGATTTTTTTAAATTTTTTTATAATTTTTTAAAAATTTGATTAAAATTCTTTAATATTTGAGTATTTTTATTAATCTTTAATTATAATAGATATATATATATATATATATAATTCTATTAAAAGTGTTAGGAGTTGTTCCAATTTCTTTTTTATCTTAAGCTTGGTGCATTCTCAAGCAAGACTTTATGTAATATGACACCATACTATATAAAATGATACTATATAATCTACACCTCTTGCTTGCATGTGCAAACTACAAATTTGACCTAGGCATTGAGAAGATCTTTAATCAGTTAATTTAACTTTTATAATTATTTTGTGAATAATTTTTAATTTCAACTTATTTATATTAGATTCAAGTATGATATTAATACTACTTGTATCATCCACTATAATCTTAAAAATAATTTTATCTATAATTTCTACATCTATCTCAATAGGTCCATATTCTTAATTCTCTATTTTTTATTTATTTATAGTATTTCAATCTAAATTTCCAATTTCAATTCTAGCTATTTTTTTTATATTTTATATACTTTTTAATATAATTATTCTTTTCTTGAGGTCTTTTTTTATGATGCTACTTAAATTATTTAACCAAAAGAAATATTGGTCTTAATTCTATAAAGATCTTGCCATAAGTCATAAGATTTTGCAAGGTTAAAGATTCTAGTAGCTATTAGATATCTTGAAAAAATACTTGAAATCCAAGGCCCTTCTTTATGTACAAATTGATATCCTTCCTCATCTAATTCAATTAAAAAAGATAATTGATTTTTTTCTTATTTTTTAGCTATTTTTTAGATAATTATTTTTAATTCTATAAACTTTAGTGATTCTTCTGAAGCATCTATAAATATTTTATCTTCTTCAAGTTGTACTAAATCTATTGGTTTTTTAGCACTCATACTTCTAGTTACAATTAAAAAAAGATAAATAACCATTATTCAAAGAAATCTTCTTATTTTCTAATTGCACCAAGTTGGATTGAAGAGGTAATAAATTTGATATAAAAGGTACATGAAGTTGAGCCATTATATACCTAACATCTTGAAAAGATCATAGTTATTGGTCTTGGTTTGAATTTTGGTTATATATTAAGAATCCTAAGAATGTTTCTTGATTGGTTTGAACTATCATTAAAGGTTGGAGATTTTGACCATTGCTTGAGTAATCATAATATATGTCTGATAAATCATTTGTAATATTAAGATTTGCAAATCTAACTTCGTGCATATCTCTTACAACTTGGTTGATATAGTTTTTTAAAAAAAAATTTAAAAAAATAACCTTATTAAATCTTCTACAATAATTTATAGAATAAAATCTTCTACAATTAAAGCATATTATTTCATTTTTAATCCAATATTGACCTATTTAATGTGGTTTTTTATAAATATGATAAGGTGCTATATTATTCTTTAGATTTGAAAGAATATTTGGACGTATTTATTTCAATTAATAAAGAGGCTTGTATTGTTGGGATTGATTTTTTTAAATATGATGTTATAAGAATTGTGGACAGAATTAGGATATATGGTTTACTTATTTGTAACTTGTACACTATAATCTAAAGGTATAAATCCTTAATTCATGATATTTAGGCTCTATAGTTGGATTTTGGTTTTTAATGAGATAAAATATTTGTTCACTTATAGCTTTCATAATATTCATTATCTTATTTTTGAATACATCATTTGTTTATCTTATCTCACTTTTAAATTCTTCTAATCTAATATCATTGAAGTATCTAATTAAAAAGTGATCGTATAAGCCTTGGACAGCTAAGGACATTAGATTATTCATTAGCAATAGAGAGATAGAAGATTGAGAGTAGCTTAAAGCTAAATATTGATGGAATTCCATAGATTGATATTATAAAGGTATGAAAGCTAGTATTAATTCTTATATCCTTCTAAGCATACGATGATTTTTTTTAATTAATAATTTTTATTTCTAAAGCAGCTTGAATAGCTCTTTGTAAATTCTTAGGTCTCTTATTTAATATATTCCAAATTATAAAAGGTATGGCAAAATCTTAGATAAAGTAGTACCTTTTTGTATCTTTATTTAAAAGATTATTAATATATCAAATGCATACTATACAAAATTGCCTCATATAAGTGGTGATATCTTTAAAAGAATCTTGTCTAATATTTCTTAAAGATAAAAGAGCTTATTGTTGGCCAATTATAGATCTAAATTGACAAAAGAAGGCTATTAAGAGTTATTTCTATATAATAAAGGATTAGATGAAATTATTATTTTTTATAATTTCAAAGGTACAACAATAGATAGCCCTCTACGTAACATCATGGAATCAATTTGGATATCTATAAGAAGATGTTAGTTACCTCCATTTACTACATTAGTTGTTGGAATTGGAAAAGATATAGGTTCTACTTGAGGCTTAAAAGGATGTCCTCTACTATACTCTATTTAAATAGAAGTCTATGGCATCTTATCACAAAGTTTTTTTAACACATTAGTTTCTACAACTAGTTAGTAGAAGGAGCTTAAGAAGCTTCTAAGTTGGTAGAAGAAGCTCGAGAAGCTTCCAAATTAATAGAAGTTGTTTGACGAGCTTCTGAGTTTGATGGAAGCCGCTCAAAAAGTATTCTAAATGGAGATATATATAAAAGTTGAGGCTAAAAAGTTCTTCACTCTTGATAACATATCTCTTAGAATTCTAGTTCACCTATCTTGACGTTGTTCATCTACTCATCTGATTAATTCAAATTTTAATTGATTTTTTCTTAAAACCTAATTCTAATTCAAATCTCTTGCTTTGTATTATTATATTTTTGACAATTTGTCAAGACTGGCATCATCTTTAATATTAAAGTTGAATCTTTCTTATTAGAAAGTGGATTATCTTTCTTCTCAAAGATATACTAGTGCTTTAAAGATTGTAAATTACCTTTCTCTAAATTGATATTTTTTTCATCACAATATTGAAACTTTATCTTTCTTATGAGAGAGTGGATCGCCCCTCTCCTTGAACGTCTTTAAGTATTTTAGAAGTTGCAGATTACCCTCCTCTAAATTAATATTATCTTCTTATAAATTTATTTCTTCTTTCTCTTAAAATGGTTGGAGGTCAAGATAATAATATGAGCAAATCTTTTGAGTTTAAGTACTCTTATTATTTTATCTGCTAGGATTATAGAGATTGAAGGAATTGTTGCAAAACTTTATAATGATATAATATCTAAAGTACTACAATATAGATTGCATCTACTTCCAACTTTTGCACTTAAGGATGTAATACTACCTATACTATGCCAAAAAAATCTATTTGTTTAATAATATAAAGAATCTCAAATTAGTCTTTTGGAGAAATATAATAATATGTGTTCAAAGCTCTAAAAGATTGTCAATCAAATTTGATTAATAACAGTTCTATAACTTGATAGTTATCCAACAGAAGAATCACAAGTTGAATTGATTGGCATATTATTTACAAGACAAGCATTATCATGGTTTGCTCCTTTGTTAGAAAAAAGATTATCAATTTTGAGTAACTTTGAAGTTTTTATGAAAGCATCTGCAGAAGCATTTAGAAAATATGACAAGGCTCATTAGGCAATAGCTAAGATTCAAGCATTATATCAAGAGGCATGCTCTACATTAGCCTATACATCTGATTTTAGACAACTAGTATATAACATCAATTGAGACAAAGAAGTCTTAATGAATCAATTCTATTAAGGATTAAGATATAATGTGAAGGATTTGATATTGTTGCTTCTAGACCTACAATCACTCAATAAAGCCATTAGCTAAGTCGTAAAATATAATAATTAATTATTTTAATGTCATCCAGATTAATATTCATGGATTTCAATAAAACAACATGCAACTCAAAATACTCTTGCTATATCAACAAGCATTCTAAATTCACATTCAAAAGTAAAAGATATGCAACTTAATGTAATACATTTTAAACCTCCTAGTCTACAAGAAAAGAAGCATTGGATGGAAAAAAATCTATGCTTATATTACAGCAAGAAAGGCCATAAAATTGGCAAATGTCTAAAGAAACAAAATTATCATATCATTAAAATCAAAAATATAATTATTCAAAAAAACAAAGATATTCAACCACAGTAAGGATTGTGCAACTAGACAATTCAATATTACAAAATTATTCAAGTTCCACTCTTTTTACTCAACCTACTTATTATTTTATAATTCTTTTTTATTTTATCCTTCAAAGGCTTCAAATAATTATTTTGTTGGATTTGGAAGCATTTATTTATTTTATAGATGAGGTGTTTGCTAAGCTTCATAAAATTTCTCTAATATAAAAATCCAAACCTATTTATATAGAGGTAATAGATGGATGACCCTTATCCTCTAGAAGTATCATCTATGAAACCACGCTTATAGAAGTGTCATTTAAAGATTATTGTAACAAAATTGTATTTAATTTTTTTTAATTTTTTTTAAATTCTATAATTCTAAGACTTTCTTGGTTGAAAAAACATAATCTATCTATAAATTAGAAATTATGAAGAATAATATTTTCAATAGAAATTCCTACAAGAAAACTTCAAAAAAAATCATAAATTAGTAAGCCTTTATTTGTTAAAATAAGGGCCTTTATAAAATTAGCCAAAGAAGGTACACCATTTGTTATTTATGCAATTCCAATTAAAGAACATATGACTTCATCGGCAAGTATTTTAAAGCAGTATAGTGAATAAGATTTTTTTTAGAAGAAAAATATTAATATACTACTAGAGCACCAACCATGCTCTAGTGGCTCAGCTTTAGTACGTAACAATGTTTCAATGAATGATATGTACAAGAATAGTGTAGTGGAGATGATAGACATGACAAAATAGATGCAATGCTATATTACAATTACAAAGAATAGCATCAACAACATGATTGTGCCATAGATCTTCAGAAAAGAATGCGACCATCTTTTGGCCCAATCTATAATCTTTTTCAAAACAAGCTTTTAGTATTGAAGGATTATATTGATGAAAATCTTGCAAAGAATTTCATTAGGCATTCAAAGTTTCCAATAAGTATACCTATATTCTTTGCGAAGAAGAAAGACGGTTCTTTGTATATGTGCATCGATAATAAGGATTGAATAAGATAATAGTGAAGAATTGTTATCTACTATTATTAATTTCAAGACTTTTGGAACAACTTCATCAAGCCAAGAACTATATCAAGATGGATCTTCATGGAACATATAATTTGATACAAATTAAAGAGAGAGATGAATAGAAGACCACATTTTAGACAAGATATGGACACTTTGAATATAATATTATGCCTTTTGAATTAAACAATATATCCGCTATCTTTCAGCATTTAATGAATGACATCTTATAAGAGTATCTAGACAAGTTTGCGGCAATCTATCTTGATGATATCTTGATCTATTCAAAAGATTTGAAAAAATATAAGAGACATATAAAGTTGGTATTTCAAAAGCTATGAGATGCAAGTTTGTATGCTAAGCTAGAGAAATGAGTATTTCATCAATTAAAGATAGAATTTTTAGGATACATCCTATTTATTAAGGATTTAATGATGGAGGTAGTTATATAGTGGACTATTTTGAAGACTGATAAAGACGTATAATATTTTCTTAGATTTACTAATTTTTATCAAATCTTCAATAAAATTACTCTTAAATTGTTATTCCTCTTATTCAATTGATATGTTAAGGCAAGTTAGAATAGGGGCTTGAAGTAGAGAAGGCATTCTAAGATCTGAAGATGGCATTTATTATAATTATGAGGATAAATTTTTACCTTTCAATCCAAGTTACAAGGTGGCCTTACTTAAGAGTTACTTGTAATTAATGGTGTGAAGTGAACAAGAAAATAATAAGTACAATAAGAATAACAACCACAAAACAAAAGAAGTATAGGATATCAAGCAAGTACACAATTCAAAACTATATTATAATTTTTTTATTATATTTTTATTTAATAAAATATATATATATATATATATATATATATATATATATATTTATTTATTTATTTAGATAATTTTTTATCTTTCTAATGGTATAAGAAATATATAAATTTGAGTTACTATGAATAAGTTATGATAATCCAAAGATAAAAGATAAATAATAGAAAAATTAAGTAGAAATTTTTACCTCAAGAATAACTTGCTTAAGAGATCACAAATTTGAACCTCACCAAGGCTTACAAGTAGTATATATGGGTGTCATAGAGGGGCCACGAGGCCTTAGTCTTGTCCTCCTACCTACATCCAAGGTGCCACAACCCATATGGGACTTGTGCACCTCCCTTCCTACAAGGACTATACTAGCTGCTAGTCCTCCTATTTTCTACTAGTAAAACTCCTTATTTTACAATTTTGACTTCACCATGGTGTTTAAAAATACCCAATTAGCTCAAGAGCCTTGTATGGCCTTCAAATCTTATTCCAATTCTTCATAATAGCTTCCAAGGTGATAAAACTCATTTTTACCAAAGTCTTAAAAATTCTTCTAAAAATTCCTTAAATTTTTTAAATAAATTCTAAATAAATTCTAAATAAATTCTAAATAAATTCTAAAAATTCTTATAATATTTTTAAAATAATAATATCTATTTAAAAGTATTTTATTCTACCTTGGTGATTATTTATAATAATAAAATTAATTTAAATCAACTAAAAATCCTACTTTCTATATAAATAACTAAATAAACATGAGATTTCTTTTTCATGCTTCTTCTACTTATTAAGTAATATTTATATATATTTAATAAGTGGTACATGAAGATAGAAGGCCAATGTAGACATTGGTCTCAATAACTAAATGCTAATTCTTATAATTAAAAATAATACTAAATTAATTAAGATAATTACTTCCAAGACTTACTAAGATCCTATTTCTTTCTCACTAATACTATTTTTCTTCATTTAGCATCATCTAAATACATCTTCACTTTATAATTATAGTTTTGGCATTCTAAATGTATTTTTTTATTTTAAAACAACTAATGAATTAATTTGATGACTTGCATATGACAACCATTTGGAACGACTTGCAAAGGAGAAGAACCTAAAATTTGACCTCTTAGAATGCTATTGAATAAATAGAAGAATTATCTATAAAAGTTTTAATGATTATTTGAAAGAAGAATGAGTGAATTGCTATTAATTTGAAGGAACTAAAGTAGATTTGTTCTATAGAATCCAAAAAGAAAGAAAAAAAAATTAAATCAAATATAAGAATTAATAATTATAAAAAAAAAAAATCAACACTAAAAATTAAAATAAAAAATAAAAATCAAGAGAGAATAGTTTTAGATTCTTCTTCAATACAAGATTATCATATCAGCCTTTTAAGGCCTATATATCCATTGAGTGTTGAGGTTGGTTGTTTCCTACACTAATACTAGCTCATTGAGATAGCTCATTTTTCCAACCAGATTTGAACTTAGGATGCTTCAATAACAACCTCTCTTATGACTAACACTACAATTCCTCTTAGATGTTTATCATATATAAAATCACAAGTTTTAATATTCTATTTTTTATTTTTATTTTTAAAATGTATGATATAAAGCATCTCTATTCAGCATTTGCAACCAAACTGAAATATTTGCAAAGACTTTTTTAACTATATAAGGGCCCAACCATAAGACATCAAATGTTTTTAGAAAATCTAATCTTCTAGCATCTTGTTAAAAGACCAACATGTCGGCTCTAAGAATTTGATCTTATATTGTTTATCAAAGGCAATTTTTTTTCTTTTTTGTATAGCCTCTCTATATTGAGCACTTTATCTACTAACCTCATTTAGACCTTCTAGACATTTTCATCTTAAATGTGGTCTTATAGTCCATAAAATTGTATAAAGTTTGATATAAAGTTATGGTTTTTATAAGGATATTAATCAAAGTTTGATTCACCTTCTTTGTATGTCTATTGGTTTGCAGATGATAAAGGATAGTCTTTCTATGATCAATTTTAAATTGTGAGGTCAATTCTTCTATCACTTTATTTAAGAATTGCTTGCCCCTATTACTAATTAGAATTTTTGGATATCCAAACCTAGTAGTAATCTCCTTATAAAGGAATTTAATTGCTTGCTTAGCATTATTGGTCTTAACAGCCTTTGTCTCAATCCATTTGATAAGATATTTGGTTGCTACCACTAAATACTTTATTCTATTAATAAAATTGGAATGAATTTTTTTAATATAATCAATTTTCTATTTTTCAATTGGAACAAAAGATAAAGATACATAGAGATGGAAGTCATTTCTAACTATAAGACCACTAGACATTTGTTTACATTGTAAAGGTAGAATAAAATCACCTTTTTTTATTAATTCATCTAATGCATGAACTTGACTGCTATCAAAGTTCACTCCAAAGACATCTTTATAATTAATGTCATTTATTAGGATTGCTAATTTTTTTTTTTTTTTATGGTTTAGTCTAGAGACAAAATCATCTATAAAGTTAAGACTTATCACCTCATCTCTATTTGAAATAGGATGAGTTTTCAACCATTAAGTGAATTCTCCATCATCTTTTCAATTATATAGTTTAGGACCCATACATCCTAATAGAGTTGATTGAGCCATACTTGAGTGAATTTCCTTGTTTGCTATTAAATCAGTAAATCTAACCTTCTTTTTAAACTTCTTCTGTGGTTGGGAATTCAAAATTTCATCTTCTAAAGAGTGAGATGAGGTTTTGGCTAAAGACAATCCTTGAGATTGAATAAAGATTTTAATTAGGTTTTTTAGTAGTCCATAGATGATAAGGGGCTTCTTATCTCAATTAATTTTTGCATTAGTTGCCCTTAATCAAGGTCTACCTAGAAGTAATAGATATGAATTTTTATCAAGATATCTATGAATCATATGAAAAGTGAAAAAATATTCTTCACCTCCTGTCATCATCCTACAACCACTAATTTATCTCAAAGGTGTGTCTTACCTTTGATTAGCCATAATAATCACAAATAAAGAGGAACCAATGATAATAAGTCATAATTTCTCCATAATTCTCATTTGTATAATGTTCAAACTACTATCCCATCTACAATAGTATAGGATATGATTTTATCTATTATAGACACTTCTAACTCAATTGCCTTCACGTCATGTGGTACTTGAATTATTCTAATATGATCCGGGATTTTTATTTTAGATTATTATCATCTTTTAATGGAAAGGCTTATTTTAAATCTTCTTCTTATTAAAGAAAAAACCTCCAATAACTGAGTAATTATGATATCTATCTTAATTTTTTTTAAATCCTCTCATAAATCATATGACTTGACTTGATCCTTGCCTTTAAGTTGAATTAAAAGATTAAATTTAAGGTCAAGAATTTGAAATCCTTCTCATTCTTTATTAGAATAAAATTCCTTTGTTTCAATATTCTTCTTTAAGGTTCCTAGCAATCTATTCAAATTAGATTCAAGGACTTGAGATAATTCTTTAGAATCTCTAATATTAGCCATTGCCTCTCTTATGGCTTCATTTAAATCTAAAAAATAAGGAGAATTTTTTAAACTATTTTCTCTATCAATTGAAGTAGGAGGAGGAGGACTAGAGTACCTAGACCTTATTATAATTGTCAAGATTGGCATCATAGGTGGTGTTTGTATCTTAGATTAGAGCAATTCATGCATAATCAAGTTTGATTCAGGAAATATAGGCTGGATTATTACAAAGGAAGTAGAAGTTTGTTTTCCAATCATTCTACCATCGATTTGGTTTATGAATCTTACATCTTGAGAGCCGTGACCCTCATATTATTGACCATGTTGAAATTAACCACCGTGTGGAGGAATGAATCCTTGATTAGTATTTGAACTTGAGAGAGGATGGTGGTTTTGATGGTTATTGCTATAGTCATAAAATAGATTTGAAGGTTTTAAGGTATTGTCAAAATTTTGATTTCTTGCCTCCTTCAAATGATCTTGAGGTTGTTAATGATAATTTACTTGTAGAAAATTTAATGGAATTACCTTATCAATTTGCCTACTTATACTTGTAGGGTGGTTTCTTCAATAATTTCCACAAACAATTCTATTTTCTATCTAACAACTATCAAGTGGATGTCTTTTGCTACAAAGATGATGTACTTCCTACCTTGATCTTAGTTGGTTTTTAAAACCTTGATTACAATAATCATGGCTTTATAGATGAGAACTAAATCCTATATTATCTTGGTTTTTATGAGAGGAGATGTAAGATGTTTGCTATCTAAGATTATGTTGGTAGTTTTTTGAGTTTGAAAAAAATTGACTAATAAGCTCTGATTGATTGCATTGAGTACACTACAACCTTGAAGTGTGGTTACCAGATTCTATGGGAGGTGGAACTTGGTTTGGATTTTGGCCCTTGATTAACAATGTCGTTTGTTCTTGTATGATTTTTGTTTGTTGTGCGAGCTTGTTCTATAATCTTTTTTAGCTTTGAAAGGCTTCATTTTTAAATTCTTCCTTTTACTTATTTTTATCTTCTAAGTATATCAATTCTGAGAGGCTAGGTGGTAATCTAATTTGTAACAGTGTAGGATAATGATTTATAGGTTGGAATTGATTTTTCATAATTTTATAAGAGAATTCTTGAAACTTATCCATATTTTGACTATAGATTGGTATAAAACTTAGAATTTTATGATCTTTCTTCCTCCACATCATATCTTATTGTTTGTCAATGTCTTCAATTACTTATACTAATTTTTTGACATCCTCTAAGTTTTTTGGTCTTTCTTTGAAGATTTCTCTAATCGTACCATCTTTCTTGAATCCTTGGATAAAAAAGTGGATAAGAGTGTCGTCTGTGAGAAGGATTCCTATAAATTGATTCACTACTAATTCAAATCACTAAATGTATTTGTCAATCTCTTTGCTTTTTTCTTGTTTCAAGGAAGAAAGAGTCAAGAAGGCATTACTTTGCTTCACTTTTGATCTAAATTTCTCTAGGAATGCTTTCATGAGCATGTCCTAATTTTTAAAGATTTAAGTGGGATGGTTTTTATACTGTTTATAAACTCTATCCTTTAACGTACTTGAAAACTATACAAGATAACATCTAAGATTGGTTATCAAATATATTATGAGAAGTTCCATGAATCTCTCTATATGTGCTATTGGATTGTCATTCCTAATTACTTTAAAGATTGAGAGATTGTGAGGTATGGAAGTTGCTTGTAATTCTTTTGGAATTACAATTTATAAATCCCTTAGTTGGACCAAGGGATTTATGGATATAGTATTGAGAGAAGCTTCCCTGTCACGATCCATTGAAGGAGAACTAGGTCTTGATTCTTTTCCTTCTTGATTTACTTCTCTAACAAAATTAAAGGATTTTAAGTCTATTCTATCTTCTTCTACTACTTTGTTAGGATTTAATTCCAATGGATTGAATATAAATATGTCTTATGACATTGTAGGTGTATCTTGATTATTCAACTATTAAACTTCAATTCTTCTAAATTTTGGAGTGGAATTTTTAAAAAAAAATTTTGGATTTTCTATAGATGGAATTATTTTAGATTGTTTAGATCTAGTAGAATGATGCATCTAGCATGACTATGGATATAACATTATCATATTGCATTTATATGCAGTATGTAAAAATATTATTTTTTTTATTTATTTTTATTATCTATGTGTGAGTGCTAGGGGCTATTTTGGAAGATATTCTAAGGAAAGGATTTGTTTTAGCCACTTAATTAATAAATTAGGATAGCTATTTGTTTTGTTTCTACCTTACTTTTACCTTAGAGTAGATTCTTTTATAGTTGGAAGAAAGATAAAGGCTATTTTATCTTTCTTGTTGACTTTGAGGTAACATGGTCCCTTGTAAAGGATAAGAGATAAGAATATGGGGTAAATAAAGCCTATCCAATAGGATTTTGGCTGCCCATATGAGCGTGGCATGGGCTGATGTAGAAGAAAAGGAGAAGATACTCCTCTTGCCCGAATTAGAGTTGGTAGTTTTGAGATATGCAAATTTTGAAGAAAGATAGCTCCAAGGGTACTAAAGATTTTATAGTGAAATTTAGAAGGTGTATTTTCCAAGTTGTGAAGATTCCAGAGCCTACTTACTTGCTTATTTTGGAATTGTGAGTGAAAAGTTATGCTTATTTTAGTAGAGTGAGGTCTGTTGCTATCGAGAAGTGAAGGCAGAAACTTTGAGCTACTATTGCAAGTTTGATTTCAATTCTTTCTTAGTGAAATTTATAGAAAGTATGGGAAATTGAGCTAGCTTTCTATCAAGTTATTTCTTAAAGCATTTGGAGTTGGAAAGAAAGAGTTGTGAGCTTGAGAGTAAGAAAGGATCTGCAGCCACCTGATAAAAAGGGGTAAAGACTTTATTCAACCATTTGAGTCGGACAATCTCTTCAATCTTTTTGATATTTTAGATGCTTATACTAGCTTGTGTAATCTTTCCATAAGAACAAATATCAACATATTTGGAGCTTCTATGAGAATTTTATGAGCTGTGAAGTGGCAAGAGGGCAAATTATTACTAGGGTTTGAGGGGTAGTTTCAACTAGCCATAAAATCTGAAGTTTGAAAGGAATATATACAAGATTTAAAGACAAGTTAGATGATGAAGTGAGCTTTCTAAAAATCTATTGCATGTTTAATTTGAAGAAGGCAAGTGATCACAACATAAGCTAAAGTAAGAGGAGCTTTGCTATCTTTGCAGTTTACTGGAAATTTTTAGTACCTACTTCAATTAGCCATAACTTCTAAATGGTAAGACCTTTGTTTGTGAAATTTTTAGATATTTTAAAATGTATTATCAACTTTCCATAATTTATAAGCATGCTTGATTTGACATTTGGATGAATTTTTAGTGATTTATTTAATTTCAGCTAGTTGTATAACTTGTATTCCTCAAATGCGGTTGTATTTTGAGGTATACTTGAGTATATATATACTTTATTTATATGTATTATATAAATATTTATACTTATATTTATATTAAGTATTTATATAGTTATTTTATAAATATTATATAAAGTATTTGTATAAATATTTATACAAATATTGTACAAAGGATTATATTTTATATTTGAATAATTATTATATAAAGGATTATTTTTTATATTTATATAAGTTTTGTATAATTTTTATACAAGTATAATATGGAAGCTTGAATAAATATTGTACAAGTATACAAGATATTTATATGGTTTCCTTCCATATTTCTTGCTAGTTTTAGTACCAGCTAAGAACTCGGTGTTTTTTTAAGGCGGATTCTTTCTATCCGACAATATTTACCTAGACTCATAATTTTAACATATTAATCATTAAAAAATTAATTTAAAAAATATTTTTGCCATCAATCTGTAATCCAATTAAAACACCTTTTAATAGAGAAGGAAAACAAAATAGAAATAAGTAAAGAGAAAATGATTGCTTGATTATCACCTGAAGCAATACTTTTCCTAATTTTACTTACTATATAATACAACCCTGTGTGGAAGTGACCCTAAACAATAATAATGTAAAAAAAATTTCCATACTTAGACGACAAGGAATCTGAGCTCTCCCTTTTACTTATTTCTTCATATAAAAGTTATTAGAGAGTTATCCACTATAATGATTAACAACAAAGATTATATTACAAAAAAATTTGTTGCAATCAATTCATATCACCTTGAAGGAGAACTCACCTTGTTGCTTCTCCAACCAACTTGACAATTGTTAATGAAGGCGAATAAATATTTAATATTCCCCTAGTCAATCAAAGCTAAATATTCCAATAAAGATTAGAATATAAAACTAATGGATTAATGGTTCTATCTACTCCCTATATCCATGTCTACAGGAGAAATTGAAGACTTACCTATCTTGCATCTTCATCCCAAATTCTATCCTCTAACTCCTAGTTCCTATTCCTTGCTTTTACATGTATCCGCTAAACTTAAAAGAATTGAAATAAATTGACAAGAGCTAGGAAACTTACTTGAAATCTAGCTTCTTAGTACCACTTCTTATATTGTATCCTTCACTCCTCAATCCACAACCTGTATTAGTTTAATGAAATGAAAACTCAATCAAATTACTTAATTGAAGACTTATCTTAGAAGTATGGTATCTAAAGTGATTGTTCTTTTCTTCTTCTTCTTTTTGTGTTGTAAATGAAGTAACTTATTTAATCTAATATTGAAAAAAAATTTCCTATTCTACATTTGTAAAGAGATAGGATATGGTGGTGTCGTGGTAGAGAAAATTTGCCTCAAAAAAGCGTTAGGCTTTGGGCTACCACTAATTACTCAACCAAGATTTAAATATAATAAAACCTCCAAATTTATATAATAGTTTTTTTCATAGGGCTATTATACCAATATATAAGTCTTATTTCTTCAAAACACTCAAAATATAATAAATACTCTAAAATCCTCATTCTCCTATAGGAAAGGAATTTTTTTCAAACTTTAATAATCCATAATTTTTAATCCAATTATTCAAACCTATTCAAAATTTATATGAAATACAGATGCTTTTTTTACAACTATCACCACAAATTTCAACTGACAATTCATTATTGATCTTTAGATATTACAAAAATCCTAATAATAGCTTCAAATCCTTGATTATAAACACCTGTGTACTAAATTCTTTATATCTCATAAACTAAAAGTCTAAATGCAATGAAAGTTTTTTAGCACAAAGATATATCTTCTTAAAAATTTTTAGATAAAAATTTATCAAGAAGCTCAAGATATGGCAAAAACCATCAGTATTAATAAAACGGCCTATTTATTATCTTGGAATTTGATTTACTATCTTTGACTCCCAATATCTCTTTCTTTAAAATTCCAAATGTAATAATTCTTCTATATTAAGTATAGATCTAGAAATCACTTCTCTAGCCGCACCTTTCAATTTCCAAAAGCTCTCATATAACTCTTCCAATTCTCAAAAGCATGACAATTTGTACTATTTATATATCTTAACTTCAAGCACCTACTCTTCCCTCATACAAACTTCCTATCTTTCAATTCTTAGACCAAAATTACAATACAAATAACAAGTTTTTTAATCCTAGTCTTTGATTTTCTAATACCTTTTTTGAAGTTGCTGAAATCCTTGTTCTCCTCATGCATAGCCTCCTCAAAGCCTATTAGATATGACCATTGATCAATAGGAATGAAAGGCTTCACCCTTTGCCTTCATTCATCCATTCTTTGTCTTCATCCTTCCAAATAAGCTTCTTAGTAGTTTAGTTTTTTATCTTTAAGCCCCAACCTTCTTTTAAGGCTTTATATTAAATAATTAGGTTCTATATAATTTAAACCCCATAACCAAATTAAATTAAAAAAACCAAAATAAAGTTTCTTATATCAACTACTTTAAATATTTTTTTAGCTATTCTACAATATATTAGAATCTATAAATATATTATATATTTTAACTAGATTTTACATATTATAAGCAATTATAATATGACAACAAGTAGAGAAGGTAATAAAATCCTTCTACTACTAGAAAAAAGCCACCCATAAGAAAATTTACAAGGATAAAATAAATGATTGCTTATTTGAATAACCAATCTTTTGTTCCTTATAAAAAGATGGGATACAAGGGGTGGAGAGGGTGATTAAATCTCTCAACCACTAGAGATAGACCTTCAACAAGAAACTCACAAGGAAAGAAGTGATGAAACCTTTGAAGATAAGCTCCACTCCAAAAATCGCCACAATTTAAATATTGATGAAAGATCAACAAAAATTATATCACTCTGAGCATATCTTTTAATTATTTCTATTTAAAACAAATTCAGTCAAAAATAGTCAAAAGGCACAAAGAAATGTCTTTTCAAAGAAGAAGTATACAAAATTGCTAAGGCAGTGAATCCCCTTCTAATCAAAAACTTCACTAAAAATTCATTTTTTATCCAAATCAAACGTGTAATATCTCTTTAGAAAGCTAACAATAAGATAAACAACTTCATCAAAAGTCAAAGTAAAATAAAAAACACAATAAAATGGATCAATGAAAATCTGAGAGTAAGCCATCCTCTATTTTATTTTATTTTATTTTTTAATTATAGATGATAAAAGCATTGTTTATGAAAATAATGAAGAAAAGTAGAAAACTTACCAATGATGAAGGATAGGATTGAAATTCTCACTCAAAAAGTCTACAAAAGGGATCAACTACTATTAACCCACTCTACAATCACCCACACAATTAGAAGCACCACCTCCTAGCAAATACACCAAAATCTGAGGATAAATTTTCACTCTTCAACCCAAGTTACAAGGTGGCCTCACTTAAGAGTTACTTATAATTGGTGGTGTGAAGTGAAGGAGCAAATAACAAGTACAATAAGAATAACAACCACAAAACAAGAGAAGTATAGGATATCAAGCAAGTACACAATTCAAAACTACGTCATAATTTGTTCACTATATTTTTATCTAATAAAAAATAAAAATAAAAAAATAAATAATAAATTTTTATTTAGATAATTTTTTTATCATTCTAATGGTATAAAAAAACATATAAATCCGAATTACTGTGAATAAGTTATGACAATCCAAAGATAAAAGATAAATAATAAAAAAATTAAATAAAATTTTAACCTCAAGAATAACTTTTTTAAGAGATCACGAGTTCGAATCTCACCAAGGCTCTCAAGTAATGTATATGGGTGTCCTAAAGGGGCCACAAGGCCTTAGTCTTATCATCCTATATATATCCAAGGTACCACAATCCATATGGGACTTGTGCACCTTCTTTCCTATAAGGACTATATTAGCTGCTAGTCTTCCTATTTTCTACTAGTAAAAATCTTTATTTTATAATTTTGACTTCACCATGGTCTTCAAAATTATCTAATTAGTTTAGGAACCTTATATAGCCTTCAAATCTTATTCCAATTCTTCATAATGGATCCCAAGGTGATAAAACTCATTTTTATCAAAGTCTTAAAAATTCTTCTAAAAACTCCTAAAAAAATCTAAATAAATTCTAAATAAATTCTAAAAATTCTTTTAATATTTATAAAATAATAATATCTATCTAAAAATATTTTATTCTACCTTGGTGATTATTTATAATAATAAAATTAATTTAAATCAATTAAAAATCCTATTTTTTATATAAATAACTAAATAGATATGAAATTTCTTTCTCATACTTCTTCTACTTATTAAGTAATATATATATGTATATATATATATATATATATATATATAATAAGTGATACATGAAGATAAAAGGCCAATGTAGACATTGGTCTCAATAACTAAATGCTAATTCTTATAATTAAGAATAATATTAAGTTAACTAAGATAATTACCTCTAAGATTTACTAAGATCCTGTTTTTTTTTCACTAATATTATTTTCCTTCATTTAGCATCATCTAAACACATCTTCACTTTATAATTGTAGTTTTGGCACTCTAAATATATTCTTTTATCCTAAAACAACTAATGAGTTAATTTGATGACTCACAATAATTTCAATCTTGGTACATTTAGACTTTACAAAAGAATTCTATTTGAAAATTGATGCTTCAATTTTTTCACTAAAGATTGTACTTTTACAAATAAATATAGATGATAAATTTTATCCTGTTATATTTTATTCTCAAAAAATTTCTATTGCCAAAATTAATTATGAAATCCATGATAAGAAGTTTTTTGCTATTATGGATTCTTTTAAAAAATGGCATCATTTTTTAGAAGGAATAATGTATCTTGTAACTGTATATATAGATCATAAGAACTTAGAATATTTTATGCTCGCTTGCATTCTTAATTACTACCAAACTTGATGGAATATGTCATTATCTAAATTTAACTTTATTATCACTTATTGATCAGAGAAGCAACAAGGATTTTCCAATACTTTAATAAAGAGATCATATTTTGTATTAAGGATAGAAGAGATAGTGTATAATCAACAATATGCAATTTTGTTGAAGCCAAAATAATTTCACCACTACGCCACTATTACATCGACACCTATTAATTCTAATTTCTTTAATGAGGTGTATATTGCAACTACTAATAATACTTTGGTCCTTGATGTCAAGCGTCGCTTGAAAAAAAATACTGATAAGTTTAAGATTGAAGAAGACCTTCTATATTTTGAAGAACATTTATATATTCCAAAAGGACCAATATGACTGTGCATTTTTTAATCTTGCCATGACTTTTCAATTCCAGATCATTTTAGATTTAATAAGACCTTGGAACTTATTTATTGAGATTTTTAATGGCTTCAAATGTGGAAGGCCGTGAAGGACTTTGTGCTTTCTTGTCACATCTATTCAAGGTCCAAAAATCCTTGATATTGCCCTTATGGACTCTCACAATCCTTGCTTGTTCTAAGATGATTATGGTCTTTTATCTTCATGCATTTTATTATAAATCTATTGCCATCTAATTTATTGCATAACATCATTATAGTAGTTGATTGATTCACAAAGATGGCTTATTTTATTCTTTGCAAAGAAAATTATATCTAGTGAAGAAATGACAAGGTTTTTTTTTGGCTATATATATATATATATATATATATATATATATATATATATATATATATATATATATATATATATCAATATCACAGCCTACTAAATGATATCATATCTCATCAAAGATCCCAGTTCATATCTAAGTTTTAGAGATGTATTTTTAAAATATTGAAGGTAGACATTAAACTTTCTTTATCTTTTTATTCTGAAACTGACAGCCAAATAGAATAAGTTAATTAAATTTTGGAAGAATATTTACAATACAATTTTAACTATTAATAAGATGATTGGATTTTATATCTATTGTTAGTAATATATATATATAATATTATTATTTATGCTTTAATTTAATAAATACTATTTTATTCCAACTATGGATATCATCCACAGCTTGATTTATAGAGTACGCCAAAGAACAACAATCTAGTGGCTAAAGGATTTGGAAAGCGTCTATTGCAACACCAAACAACCTTGAAGCTTCAATTGTAAGCAGCTCAAGATGCTTATAAGATATCTACAGATAAATTCAAAAATCAACCACCTGCTTTTTATATTGGAGATAAGATATGGCTCCTTTGATAGAATATAAAGATCAAGTGACTATGCAATAAGTTGGATTATCAAAGATTAGAACTATTTTCTATCCAAAAATTAATTAATATAGTGGAATATTGCTTAGAATTACCATCTTTTATAAAGATATATCTAATTTTTCATATCTCTCTTTTAAAACCTTATAGAGAGTTGTGTAATTTGAAAAGAGTACAACAATCATTGCCTAATATTGAAACCAAAGACCGTGAAGAATACAAGGTTGAAAAGATACTTGATTCACAATGAAAGTGATACAAGTTCAAATATCTTGTTCATTAAGAAGGTTATGATATTAATGAGCATATATAAAAGCCACCCAAAAATCTAGCCAATGTGCCTCAAAAAGTACAAGAATTTCATCAATTTTATCTCTACAAATCCAAATATGTTTGATGATAATTTCTTGGTAAAGATTGGATTCAAAAGATATTCATAAGAAGAAAAGAGTTAAAGTAAAGCCTTCATCAAGATATAGTCATCTATTTCAAAATAGAATAGAATGATAGAAGCAAGTCAATTACTATATCAAACCTTCAAGTATTGAGAAAATAAGATTCAAAAGATTCACTTGTTACGCAAGCTTCAAATAAATCAGAGTAGTTTTCACAACTTTCAATTGAACAAAGTGAAGACATTACATTTTAGGGCTAAGTACGACTTTGGTTGGAGCCATTAGGAGCAAAATCCAACCATGCAAGTTTCAATTCTAATGCTTACGCTTTAGTGTTATTGCTTGAGCTTGGAAAGGTGAATCCTTTTAAGCTTGAGATCTTGTTTGGAAAATATTTTAAAGTCTATAATAAAGATCAAATCTTTGAATGGGATGTTTTAATAATGGAGGTACTAACTCAAGACCATAGGTGATTTTTACAATGACCAATAGAATCTATTGCCTAAAAATAGAAAATAGAATATATAGCTTCATTAGTGCACCGTATTCTCAATTTTTTATATATGTAGAAAGATTAAGCTCCTCTTAGAACTCATTGCTAGAGAAAAAGAAGATATTAGGAATATACACTTTGGAAGTTCATAGAACCTTCTAGAATATTGTAGAGATTTTTGAATTAGTGAAAGTCAATTGAAAAGCTTCTTAGTTGATAAAAGTAACTCAAAAAGCTTCGTAGTTAGTAGAAGGAGCTCGAGAAGCTTCCAAGTTAGTAGAAGGAGCTCAAGAAGCTTTTCAATTGGTAGAAGTTGCTTGAGGAGCTTTTTAATTTGATGGAAGTCACTCAACAAGCATCTTGAATAAGAATACATATAGGAGACAAGACTAAAGAGTTCTTTAGTCTTAAAAACGCATCTCTTAGAGTTTTAGTTCACTTTTCTTGATATTATTCATATACTCATCCACTTAATTCAAGTTCTTGTTGGTTTTTTTTAAAATCTTGTTTTAGTTTAAGTCTCTTATTTTATATTCTTATATCTCTAATATAAGACTTTTGCTTTGTATTCTTGTGTCCTTGACAATAGATACCACAAAAATCAAATGTACAATATTGTGATGCACTTGTGATAAGTATATCAAAATTAAATAAGATTAATATAGAGTTAATTTTAAATTTATAATATAATAAAGATTAATATAAAGTTAATTCAAAAATTATAATGTGAATAGAATTAATACAAAGCTAATTTTAAAATTATAATATGAACATGGTTAATACAAAGTTAGTTCCAAAATTATAATATGAATAGGATTAATATAGAATTAATTCTAAAATTACAATATAAATAAGATGAATATGGAGCTAGTTCCAAAACTATAATATAAACATGATTAAAATAGAATTAATTCCAAAATTGCAATATAAATAAGAATAAAAAAAAGATTGGATCAGATTATAAAATATTCTAAAGAATCTTAAAAAAATCTTTTGATCCCAAGGTATTAATTAAAAAATCTTTTGATACCATAGTATCAACCAAAGAATCCTTTGGTCCTAAGATATCAATTAAAAAATATTAAAATACCAAGGTATCTCAGAATCGGGTATCGATTAGATATCAAGTGAATATCAAGCATGTATCTACATATGTTGGATATTGTTTAAGTATTAGCTAGCCGCCTATTTAAATCCTTCTAAGATTATAAATAAACACTTTTTTTTCTTTTTTTCTTTTTTGATTTTGAATGATTTTTTGAGAAAGATGAAGTAGAGAAATCTTTAAAAGAATTTAAAAAAATCTAAAAGAATATCAAATATGATATCTTAAAAGAATCTAAAGGAATCTAAAGGACTATCAAACAAGGTATCTTTGAAAAAATCTAAAAAAATCTAAAGAGATATTAAATAAGATATTTTAAAAAAATCTAAAGAGATATTAAATAAGATATCTTAAAAAAATCTAAGAGAATGTAAAGAGATATCAAATAAGATATCTTAGAGAAAACTAAGAAAATTTGAAGGAATATCAAATAGGATATTTTAAAAAAATCTAAGAAAATTTGAAGGCATATCAAATATGATATCTTAGAAAAACCTAAAGAAGTCTAAAAGAATATTAAATAGGATATCTTAAAAAAATCTAAAAGAATTTAAAAGATATCAAAGAAGATTTTTTAGAAGAATCTAAGAAAATCTAAAGAAGTATTGAATATGATATCTTAAAAGAATCTAAAAGAATCTAAACAGATATCAAACAAGATATCTTAAAAGAATCTAAAGAAATCTAAAAGATTATTAAATAAAATATCATTAAAAGAATCTAAAAGAAACTAAAGAAATATTAAATAAGATATCTTAAAAGAATCTAAAAGAATCTAAAAAGATATTGAATAGAATATCTTAGGATAATTTTAAAAAATCTAAAAGAATATTAAATAGGATATCTAAAAAAAATCTAAAGAAATCTAAAGGAATATTGAACAAGATATCTTTAAAAATCTAAAAAATCCAAAGGGATATTGAACAAAATATCTTAAGAGAATCTAACAAAAATTGAAGGGATATTGAATAAGATATTTAAGAAGAATTTTAAAAAATTTAAAAGAATATCAAATAAATTATCTTAGAAAAATCTAAAAGAATATAAAAAAAAATATCAAATATGGTATTTTAGAAAAATCTAAGAAAATGTGAAAGGATATCAAACAAGATATCTTAAAACAATCTAAGAGAATCTAAAGAAGTATTGAACATGATATCTTTGAAGAAATCTAAGAGAATCCAAAGGAATATTGAACATGATAATTTAAGGAAATTTAAATTTGAATAGGACAACTTAAGGAAATCTAAAGGGATATTGAACATGATATCTTAAAAAATTCTAAAAGAATCTAAAAGGATAATATATATGATATCTTAAAATAATTAAAAAAAATCTAAAGAGATGTTGAATAGGATATCTTAGAAAAATCTAAGATAATCTAAAAGAATATTGAACAAGATATCATTGAAAGAATCTAAAGAAATTCAAAAGAATATTAAATATGGTATCTTAAAAGAATCTAAAAAAATCTAAAAGGATATCAAATAGGATATTTTAAAAGAATCTAAAAGAATTTAAAAAATATAAATTAAAATATCATGAGATATTAACTACATCAATTTGAATTAAGCTTGGAATAGGCCTATGTAAGCTTAAAAAGCTTTGAAAGTGTGAAATATATAAAATTAGAATTTATTTTTGACTTCTTAGTTTTCTTGCGTTTTTTCTAATTCTTTTTCTTTGCTTAGTAGGCAACCAAGATCTTAGTGATTTCTTAAAGAGGGCTCTCTCCTTTATGACATACTTGGTGCTTCAACTAAAAGATTCTTTAAGGCTATTAGATATTAACAGAATGGGAGAAACAAGAGGATCTAAGAGTGTTAAGGAGATATTGAAGGCATTATTAAAGTTTATGGAAAAGCAATCACAGGAATAATTAAAAATACAATATATACAAATGGAAGAGAAGAATATATCTAAGGCTCTACAATTTATCATCAATTAAGTAAAGAGATTTGAAGGTAGAAACATAATCAAATATCTCAAAATCTATATAGATAAAATAGAAATATATCAAATTTCCTATAAAAAGATGTATTTGAATTTTATACTTACTTATGTTTATAAAATCAAAAAAAAAGTCAAAGACTTATATAGAGATGATATAAATTCTTGGGTCTAATATGAAAAAAATTTAAGAGAAGAGTTTCTTGAAGAAGATTTAGAAAAGATAATCAAAAAAATATTCTTGGAATGGATAGAATAACAACCTAGAAAGCAAATGGATGCCAAAGACTTACTTGGAGAATTTGAAAGGAAATTTTTATAGCGTCTAATAGTAGATAGGTAGTTGTTGGAAAACAAAAAAGTGGAATTTTTCTTATATGCAACTGATGGAGACTTATAAGATAAGTTGTTCCTACTTTTGATTAATAGAGGTAGTAAAAGAGGCCTTATTAATGATTAAAAATAAGTTAAAGAGATTGTGGAAATAATCATAGAATATAAGAAAATAAAAGCTAAAAGAAGTGTAATTGTAGAGTCAAAAGTGGCTCCTATTTCAATTCCAATAACTCCAATAGTTTCTATTAATCTAATATTAATTCTAAAAAAAGATATTTTTAATAATATTCTTAAAAAACTTATTAAAGATATGAAAAAATTAAGGATTGAATTTAATGAATTAAAAAAAAAAAATGATTTCTTCTAAATTTCCAATAAAAACCAAAAAATAAGTAAAAGAAGTGTATGTATTGTGATAGTGAAGACCACAACAAGAGGAATTGCTTAGCTTATAAAGAAGATTTGAAAAAATGGATGATCTTCTTTAAAGAAGGCAAGGTAAGATTCACTACAACTAGAGAATCTATTGAATTAAATTTTGACAAAGGTAGAATGAAAAAACATGTGCAAGGCCACATTCAAAGTTCTAGTGGTGCATTTATAGTTAAAGAAGCAAGTGCATACCCTATTATCATGGAAATGGAAAACATACGGATTTTTATAATTCCTAGTAAGGAGGTTATATTTAGAGGTGCACATATTATTAGAGAGAAGATTGGATGGAGTGATCCAATTGATGCAACAAGTATCAAAGCTTATTTGAAAGTTAATGAAAAAAAAGATGAGATCCAAGAAGCTACAGTTGAGGTTAAAAGGCATAGGGTTGTAGAAGAGAAGAGAATAAAAGAGCCCAATAGTAAGAGACAAAGCCAAAGATTGACAGATAACAATCAAGAAAAGTAGACTACTATTCTAATGGAATCAGGGCCTTGTTTATCCTATTTAGGTAAAAATACCTCGTTATCTAAAAAAAAATGGAAGAAGGAAAATAAAAAGAAAGACTAAAAAAGAGATAAGATCAAGAATTAAGCTTTGAAATTAAAGTTTAATATGAAATATTTTGTTGATATAAAAGATATTTTTGAATAGAAGATTTTAGATACCAAAATTGAGTTTCTTTAAAGAAAGGTTCTTAATATAACCAAAAAAGAATTTTATGAGTTCATTATTGATATCTTTAAGAAAAAAAGATAGATGATATTTGAAGCATTGATGATAAAAGCTTTAGTGGATATAATAGAAACAAAAGAAAAAAAGAAAATATTAGTATTTGTCTTGTCTGATGATAGCAAAAAAAAGGGTGCATAGAATCAAGGGCATGAAATTTCTTCTATTGGTGATGCAGATGTATTTAAAAATGAGAAGGAATTTAGCAAAAAAAAAAAGACTTAAGAAACCTAATACCTCTGGTACTTCCATAAAAAAGATGTATATAAAAGAAATTAAAGTTATTGGGTGTAGAATAGAGAAGACCAAGAATAAAAGAAGTGAGTAAGTAAGGACTTCAATTTATAAATATGAAAGGACAAGAGTTGAAAAAAAGCCTACATTTTTTCATATATATTAGGCTAAGACTACTATAGAAACTAAGGTGAAACTAGATGATAGTAAAAAAACCTATTTGAAATTAAAGTTTAATATTAAATATTTAAAAAAATATGGCCTATTAATACCAACCATGGATGGATAATAAAGGCTACAAATAATAAAAGGGATAAATTATATGGAATATGTTTAATAGCTAGAATAAGAATTGGAAATATAGAAGTAGAATAAAATTTCTTTGTACAAGATTTTATTGCTTATCCTATAATTTTGAGATAGCTATATATTATAGCTATGAGAATAGAAACTAAGATGTTAGATAATGGCTCATATTATGCAAAGATTAAAAATTGTGATAGAAAGATGTTAATATAATTTTTATTATAATGACCAATAATGAATCAAACAAGGAACAATTAAAAGACACTTCTTTGAGGTCTGGTAGGAATTTTGAGAGCTTTTGAGGAACATCCTCAAGGATGGAAAGTCTAAGAATATAGATAAATCTTCTAATTTTATATTTTTTAATATAGATAGATTTAAAAATAGATTTATAGATTATACAAAATTTAGAATTTTGAAGTTTTCAAGAATTAAAGATTTGGATTATAAATGTTAAAGGTGTATAAAGAAAAATCAAAAAAAGCTATAAAAAGATGATTTTGATTTTAAATAATAAATTTATTTTTAGGATGATTGATGGAAAAGGTTTAAAAAAAGATTTGGATAGTATTTTAAAGAGCTTAGAAGGCTTGATATATGAAGAAGGTTTGAATGAATGTGAAAGAATAATTATGGATTTACATTCAAGAAAATTATATGAGGTAGTTAAAAAATCCGCTCCTAAATTAAAGATAATTAAAGATTATGGAATTAAATAAAAAGTAATAAATATTACTAAATACAAAATTATAGCTAAAAAAGTAAAACAATTACTACTTAATTGCCTCTTGATACTATAAAATATATTGAAAAAGCGGCAAAAGAACCAAACTTTAGAGAACCAAAGAAGATTAGTTACAAGTTTATTTGAGAATCATTAGATAAGCTAAAGATTGGAAGAAATAAATTTCTAATTGAAAAAAAAAAAATAGTAAAGTTTTTAAAAATGATATCTAAATATAATAAAACTTTTGTCCTTATACCAAAAAAAATTGCTTGTATTGACCTAAGTATAATTACATCTATGGTTATTTTTACGGTGCTTTATGTGCCATGGGATTTGAAGTCGATTCTTGTGCCAAGAGCTTTACTTCCAAAGTTGATAGATTTATTTTAAAAAAAGGTGAAAATAGAGATTTTTGAATCTTTCATTGTACTTTATTCTAACCATTGGCTTACTATTCTAAGAAGTCTAGAGCATTAAGGTTTATTCAGGATATACAACCAACTAATAAAGTTACCATAAAGAACATAGGTACTAGGCTAGTTTTAGATGAGATAGTTGAGGCATTTGCAAACCACTCTATCTATTCTATTGGAGATTTATATTCAAGATGTGACCAATTTTAATTAACTAAAAAAAATAAGGACATCACAATAATAAAGATTCTATTGGAATTCATGCACATCTGTACTTTACCACAAGATGCTATTAACTTCGTGGCATACATACAAAATACCATGAACTAGATTTTTAGGGACTATATTCCAAATAAGACCATTCCTTTCTTAAATAATATTTTGATTAAAAATTATATGATTGAAGACATGCACACAAAGTTAAATGAAGATGGATATAAGACATTTGTAAAGAAACACATTGATGATATTGACCACATATTGACCAAACTTAAAGATATAAATCTAAGTCTATCTCTTGATAAATCAAGTTTTGGAATTAATGAGATAGTTGTGGTTGAGCATTTGTATGGCTCTTATGGAAAAAAACCTAATCTAGAGACGGTTGATGCAATTTCAAGTATGAAGCCATACAAGAATACAACTAAGGTAAAAAGATTTTTAGAAGCATGTGGTTTTTATTATATTTCAATACCTTATTTTAAACACATAGTAAAACCTTTATACAAATTATTGAGAAAGGATAAAAGATTTTCTTGGGAGCAAGAACAAGATAAAGCCATAGAGAAATTGAATGTAGTTTTGAGATTATGACTAATATTGAGGTAGGTAGATTATTAGTGTAGGAGATTAGTGATTTTAATTATGAATATAAGCTTAATAGCCATTAGATGGACTGTTAGATAGGATGACAATGAGGGTAATAGATTTGCTATCAAATTTGGAATTAAAATTCTTATTAAGAGATAAAAAACTTATCCTTAGATTAAAAGAAAATTCTAGGATACTTTAACTATCTTAAAGACAAATAAGAATTATTTGATTAGAATAGATATAATTTTTGAAACAAATTATTTATCTTTATTAGATATGATTTTAAATGATTTAATTCTTGATATTACTATATTAAAATAGATAGTATATATTAAATCTATGAATCTTATTCTAATATATATTTTTGAAAAGAAGAACTGCATAGTAGATATATTATTCAGAGTGAGATATTCCTATGAGAAAATACTTGCTTATGATAAGGATGAAAGAATCGGAATGGATTATATATGTGTAATGGAAATAAAAAGGCCCTATTATTAGAATCTTATCTTTCAATATGGATTTGTATGAGAATAAATTATAGAATATTGGTTTATATTTGAATACTTTAAAAAAAAAAAAAAAAAATTGGATTAAAAAATATTTCAAAGATATTAGACATTAAGCTTACATATATATTTTGAAAGAAGGATTCTTGTAGAAGAGGCCCAAAAGAATAAATGGGATTCTTTTGAAGATTATTAATGATGTTAAGACTAAGCATCAAATTTTAAGAAAATTTTATGATACATTATGAATTAGACACAAGGAAGTATGGGCTACTATAAGCTAAATCCTGCTACCTTCAATTGCATTTATAATCCAGTGGCTGAATCTAATTTACACCTCTATAATCTAGTCCAGTTACTTCACTTTCAATTTAATAGAATTATGTAATATTGGCACCATCGAGTATCTAGCTAGTTTATATATAAGATTTTTTTTTTTTTTTTTTTTTTTAATTTTTAATTTTTAATTTTTAATTTTTTTAATTTTTTAATTTTAATTTTTTAATTTTTTAATTTTCAGATCTTTCAATTCTTTATGTAAAGACAGAGATGAATAATATTTAAAAAAAACTCTCAAGTTTCATATCAATTTTGTATCTTAATTTTATATCAGATATTTAACATAACAACTCTGCCAGAAAGAACTAGCATCCCATCGGAAGTTCATCCTTCTACATTGAGACCAAAATCTAAAGACATCTTTATAATGAATAGATCATAATGAGCTCCCGGAAAAAAAATATCAAAGTACCACAATCGATTATCCTACTTCATGAATAATGAAAGATGATCCTTTCTTCTACACTATGGAAAGAGTACAAAAATAACAAGTTACAAGAAACAAGTTGACAACATGTTGCCACCAATATGACCATTGTGACCTGCAGGCGAGTCTAGTGACCCTCATAGAAAAGATCGTCAATTTTCAAGTGGCTTTCTCAATAAATAATTACATCTCTTGCAGTAATCTTATCACCAGTTATCCGATGTATAAATTGTAAAATTTTGAATGCTAAGCAACGTTCACTATAGATCTAGAATACATTTTAAATCATCAAAGGCTTCAACCATAATTGATGGCTCTAATAATTGCTCTGGTGGTCGTTATTCTAGTTTTCGAAACCCCCACGACTGCCACCACCATTGTAATCACCACTTCCATAGCCACAATTGAGCGTTTGTTGACATTATTTAATATGTTAAGATATGTCAAAAACAACGCAACCACCCGCACCACCTTGAATCACCGTCAATTCTCCTTTCTATTATAGCAACATCAAAAGAAAATAATAATCTGCTTTAAATAATAATTATCATTTTTTCTTTGCCGTAGCCTCAATTAAATACAATAATAATCATATTTAATATCTGATAGTACTAGAATTCCTCCTACAATTATTTTTCAAATGCTTGCTCACAGCTCATCCTACATTAAGTAAAACATACATATAAAGACTCCTTGAATCTGCCTTCTCCTATCTTATTTTTTTCACCGTTCAAACTTCATCCATCACCTTTCGCTAAAATCCTCTAAATCTACCGCGCTGAAACTCTAAAAACCGCAACATCTTTGCCATATACGTATCATTTTAGACCTCAATACTCTCCTTCTCCTTACTGATTTTCATGTTGTTGCCAACATCGTGCTCCTCTTGAGCTCCAAGCACTCCCCTCCTCTTCTATTGTAATCTCCTCCATTGATGTCTCTAGTGCAACTCTCCACATTAATCTTCCTTGTCCTCTGATTTTGCTGCTATTGTTCTATCTTGCCGCACTATCCCCCGCTGCTAGATCAAATCCTTACTCTACATCGTCGTTTGTTGGTTCTAATACGTCATAGGCACCTATGATTTCTTTTTTAGATTTTAAAGAATGCTTTGTCATCACTTTGATGCACAGCAGCTCCACTCTAACTCCGCATTCATAACTACATTATTCTTCTATGCCCTTGTATCCCAATGCCACTCTGCTGCTAAAACAAATTGTAACCATCCCTTCACCTTTCTCCATATTTTGATATCTAATATTCAAGATCCGCTTTTTGAATTACTTACAACATCACTCTATGACTCTTGATTCCCATATCAAACTTCACCACCAATCTGCATTCACCTAGTATTCAGACCATCAATAACACAATTTATCCTTCAACCATCCCAAAAGACACTTCAAATAACTAAAGCAACCTATCTTTAATATGCAAATCCAATGACCTATTTGACAATCCTTACTTCCATTGTTGTCATGTTATAATACGTTTATATAGTGAAAAGTATGAATAAAAATAATTTCTATTTAATACTTGATTATCTTAGTTCAATAGGAACTTAAGATATTTAAAAAAAAAAATTTATGAAAGCCTCCTAGATTATTTTCTTGTTTTAATAGCTAATAGATAAAATTTAGTTAATAAATTTTTCTTTTAGATTGTATAAATTCTATTATTACTTTTAAAAAAGCCATAAGTTAATACAAATAGAATAGAGAAGATAAATAATTAATATGGTTGATACTAAGATTAAATTGAGGATAGAATTAAGCTTAAAAATCCTTAGAATTAGTTGAACTGATACCTAGTGTGAGGATAAAATTCACTCTTTAATCCAAAGTATAAGGTGGCCTCAATTAAGAGTTGCTTATAAATTGTGGTGTGAAGTATAAGGAGCAATAAACAATAATGAAAGAGAAGAACAACACAATACAAGTGAAATATGTGCAATTGAGTAATTACAGACTATAAAACTAGTCATAATTTGTTCACTGTATTTTTACCTAGTAAAAAGTAAAAATAAAAAGTAAAAATTATATTTTTAAGTAGATAATTCTTTTATCTTTCTAATGATGTAAAAAACATGTAAATCCAAGTAACTATGAATAAGTTATGATAGTTCAAAGTTAAAAGATAGAAAATTGAAAAGTTAAGTGAGTAATTTTTACATCAAGGATAATTTGCTTAAGAAATCAAGAGTTCGAACCTCACCAAGGCTCACAAGTAGTATATAAAGGTGTCTTAGAGAGACCACGAGGCCTTAGTCTTATCCTCCTACCTACATCCAAGGTGCCACAACCCATGTGGGACTTGTGCACCTCCCTTCCTACAAGGATTATACTAGCTGCTGGTCCTTCTATTTTCTACTAGTAGAACTAATATTTTTATATTTTTGACTTTACCATGGTGTTTAAAAATACCCAATTAGCCTAGGGACCTTATATGGCCTTCAAATCTTGCTCCATTTCTTCATAATGGCTCCCAAGGTGGTAAAATTTAATTTTACCAAAGTCTTGAAAATTCTTCTAAAAATTCCTAAATTTTTTTAAATAAATTCTAAATAAATTCTAAAAATTCCTATAATATTTCTAAAGTAATAATATCAATTTAAAACTATTTTATTCTACCTTGGTGATTATTTATAATAATAAAATAAACTTAAATCTACTAAAAATCCTATTTTTTACATAAATAATTAAAAAGACATGAGATTTCTTTCTCATACTTCTTCTATTCATTAAATAATATTTATATATATTTAATAAGTGGTACATGAAGATAGAAGGCCAATATAGACATTGGTCTTCATAACTAAATATTAATTCTTACAATTGAGAGAAAATACTAAACCAACTAATATAATTGCCTCCAAGACTTATTAAGACTCCATTTCTTCTCCACTAATACTATTTTCTTTTATTTAGCATCTTCTAAATACATCTTCACCTAATAATTATAATTTTGGAACTTAAATACATTCTTTTGTCCTAAAACAATTAGTGAGTTAATTTGATGACTCACACTTGGGGGTCGACCAGATATGAGACAAGGTTGAAATCAAACCTCTAGCCACAAAAACAAGCACCAAGGGCAAGGGGTTAGGACATTTGAAGATCAGCAATTAGGAATAGAGAGCTAGCTTAAAGTTCATTCCAAGGATATTGGACTTATTTTCAAAGGATTTGGAAGGACTTAGCTATTGCTATTTAAAGTCAAGGTTTGTATTGGAAAATATGTTTTTATGCAATAAAATTAGAGCTAGCACTTGTGATTATTTCATGCATTTGGTGTAACATCTACAATTGAAATTTTGATAATATGTGATTGATTGAGTGTGCTGAAATTGAATGAAAAATTGTAGCAATCTAACAGTGCATTTGGAATTTATTCAATCTTTAATACAAAAAAGTATTAAAATTTGGCAATTTAGGATTGTTTGGGATTCTTGTGATATCTTAAGATCTATCAATTGGATCAAGGAGAAATTTGGTATAGTATTGGGAGACTCTAAGGTTGAGCTACATACTAAATTTCAGCTAAAAATAATAGTCATAAAGAGAGAAATTGCTATTGGGATATCTACATTAACTTTCAAGCCGGCAGCCAAGTGACATCAATGTAGGTTTTCGTCAATTTTCTACAATTATAAGTTGGATTGGATTGAAACTTTTTAAGCATATAGAAGGCTTATATTTGCATATTTTTGCAAAATTTTACACTAAGTTGATTAGATTAAAAATCACAGCTTATTGAATTTCACTGATTAAGGTTAAGACTTGTAAAGAGACTCTTGGTTGCTTGATTGTAACAAGTAATAAGCAATTGGAATTTATATGTAGAAGAAATTATCAACAAGAGTGTTTTTAAGTACTTTGCATTGATTCAAGCATTCTTGTTATGATATTCAAATCATACTTTTGTATATAAATAAACTTGTTAAGGGTTCTTGAATGTATGTGAATCACAACTTCACTTTCTACAATCAAGTATTAGGTGCATTCCTAAGCAAGACAACATATTATACGATATAAGTGGTGAACCCGACATGAAAGTTTGAGATGAAAGGTGTTGGATTTTATTTTGGTTATTTGAAATTAATAGTACAAGAAACCAAGAAAGTGGATTTTGGAGTTTTTGATGGAGCTTTGAGTGGTGCTTCAAGTGGATCTTCCAGTGGAGCTACAAGTGGATTTTCTTCTGGTGGATAAGGTATGTATCTAGATCCAAGCACTGCAAATATGTTTCAAGCATTCACATTATTTATACAATAACAATAGGATAATGATCACAAGGAGGCTTTGGCAATCAAAGTACTGCAAGCAGTGGTTAACAAGGTTGACTAATTTGATGGAAAAGATATCTCTAAATATTTTAGATGTTATATGCAAGAAATAAAATTGAATCGAGTTTCCAAAAAAGATATGATTTTATTATTTGAGATTGCCATGATGTCAAAGATAAGAAAACATGTGAAATCAATTATAGAGCAATTTGGAAGTTTTTGAAAAAGACTTTTTCATGCATTGAGAGATGAATATTTCTTAAAAGACTCTAATTGGATTACTAAAAAATCATTTTTAGAATGGATTGAGCACCCTAATAAGAAATTACAAGCTATTAAATTATTAAGGAAGTTTGAAAGATAATATTCTTGGATATCAAAAGTGAAAAAAGTAACCTTGGGATCAAACAAGGTTGAGTTATTTCTTCAAGCAACTGATAGAGACTTGTAAGAAAGGTTAGAGATTCTTCTTGAAGATAAAGAAGAAGATGAAGGATTGAAAATAAAATAGATAGAAGTTGAAGATGTAGTGGGATTGTGTACAAAAAGAAAAAGGAGAAAAGACAATGTTGGTATTCAGAGAATTGTGTAAGTACCTAAAACTCAAGTACCTACTTCATGATCAATAGTACCTATTTTCCAACCTTCAATGACTACATCAAAGAAAGAAGATGTGGGAATTGAAGAACTTATACGTAGAATGCAAGATTTTCAAATTAAGCTTGCAAGGCTTGAAGAGAAGACTTCTACAATGAATCTAAAAGTTGCTTTTAAGCAAGGATATGTGCAAAGATGTATCTAGTGTGGTGATGATTTTTATTCTCAAAAAGATTGTGGTGAATTCAATAAAATAATCCAACAAGGCATTGTTTTTTGGAAAAATGGAAAAGTGGCATTAAAAGATATCGATGATTTTCTCCAAACTAACTTTAGAAAGGGAGGTATGAAAGCATTGATTAAAGATTATTTAAGAGCAAATGGGATTGTGATAATGGAAGTTACAAATTATGGTACTAGGATGGATGATAATAGCAAACAAGATTTTTTTGAAAATATTAAATCAAGTGGGATTTGGTCTTCTGCCATTTCCACAATGTATAAAAAGAAGATGTCATGAGAAGCTTTATTAATGACTGCTACAATAATTTGTGGAATTACAAGTTGAGAGGATCCTGTGAAAGCTTTGTCAATGCATGCCTATATTGCTAAGAATTAATATGAAGCCTTGATAGAAGAAAAGAGAAGACAAGATTCTAATGAGACAAGAAAAGGAAATTCTTCCAAAAGGCAAACTTGATGAGATAAGACTCGTGAGATGGCTTCACAAGAGTTACTAACAAAGGATGCTTCAATATCTTCAAAAGAAAAATCAAAGGACTTAGGAAAAAAAGGTAAGTCAACGGCTTATAAACTTCTTTCTGATATTGAAGCAGCAACGGATTTAAAGGAGGTACTTGAAGAATATGTGCTCAATACTAAAGTTGAATTTACATTAAAAAAAGATTTTGGATATTGTGAAGAAATAATTTCATGATGTTATTATTAATATTATTAAATAAAAAAGGTAATTAATGAGTGAAACTAGATCAAATCATGCTATTGATGCATATATATGTGAGGATAAAAAAGATGAAATTGACAATTATTGCAAATAATCAACAAGTAGAGGAAGGAATTATAATCAAAAAGTACGTTTTGATGATTCAAGTGATAAAGAGAAAGAAATTTTGAGTCATTTCACTTAAAAGCATTGGGCTAGAGCAACTACAGAGGTATTAATAAAGATTGGAGATATGGATGAGTCAGTTGTTGCTTTGATTGACCATCGTTCAAAAATAAATCTTATATTTAAGAATCTTATATGAAATAAAGGTGGTCAATTGATATGGAACATGAATGGATAATACAAGCAATTAATAATACATGAGGTGAATTATATAGTATTTATCAAGATGTGTAGATTCAGATTGGTGATGTTGCAATGGAGCAAAATTTCTTTGTTCAAGATTCAACATCTTATCTTTTTATATTAGGACAACCATATATTATTGTAACTCGAATCGAAACAAAGATACTTGATTGTGATTTAGCTTATGCATGGATTTATAGTAAGGATAGAAGAAGGATAGTATAATTTTTGACTGTGCCTCCAAATCATGAATTCAATCAAAACAAATTGAAAGAGAATCTATTGCCAAGAATTGTTGAAGAATTTGTGGATTTTTGAGAAATACCACTATAAAGCGGGATTATGGAAATACAAAAGAGGAGGTACTCTTGCAAGATGTAGGTACTTTTGATACAAATTTTATTGATATTTTTGAAAATAGAAGTATTATATATACAAAAATTATAGATTTAAAATTTAAAATAAAATAAAATAAAATAAAAAATTGTATGATATTAGAAAGGAATTATATGAATTAGAGATGTTAGAGGATGATCAAAGGATTTTTGATATTTATGAAAAAAATGCATTGGATAATTCTCTAGAAATGACTGCATCATTTGGATTAAGAGATGATAATAAAGTGGTGCAAATTCATTCAAGAGAAATTTATTCTATGCTTGAATCTTTTCAAGCACCAAAGGTTATGGTTGAAACAAAATATAAGATAGTAGATAAAAATGTGAAACCTACTACCAAATCTTTGGCAAAAGATTTTAAAGAACAGATGGAAAAAATTTCAAGAAAAAAGAGCTTAAGGGATCCAAAGGATATTAAATATAAATTCACTAAAGAAACTTTTGAGGAATTAAAGATTAATTGTGATGGTTCTTTATTGCCAAAGGAAATTGAGTACTTCAAAGAAATGTTAGCAAAACAAGGTAAACCATTTGCTTAATCAATGAATAAATTAAACAAATGGTTTACCTTATTTTGCTTAATTTTAATGCTTAATTTGTTTAATTTATTCAATGGATGATTTATATTCAGGCTATGACCAATTCTAACTTGCAATGGAGAATAGAGACATGACAACAATGAGAACACTACTTGGGCTAGTTAAAATGTATATTCTTCCTCAATGAGCTACTAACTCAGCTGTACATATGATGAGCAGGATGAACAAGGTCTTAAGAGATTTTATTCTTGAAAAGACTATGCTTTTTTTAGATGATGTTTCTATAAAAGGATACAAAGAAGAAGACAAAGATGAATCTTTAGTCAAGAAACAATATCACAAGTATGTTATTGATCATATACAAGATTATGAAAAGATATTGACTTAACTTGAAGAAGTTCATCTTACATTATCAGGTGTAAAATCTATGTTTAGAATATAAAAAGTTATAATTGTTAGATATTTATGTAGATTTTATGGAAAGAAACTGGATCCAATGAAGGTTGATGTAATTGGGAGAATAAAAAAAAATTACAGTTCTTTAGCAAAGGTACAAAGGTTTTTGGGTGCATGTATATTTTATCATATTTAGATTCCTAACTATATTCATATAACAAATCCATTGTATGAATTATTATACAAGGGTTATTAATTTAAATGGGAAGAAAGACATGTCAAAGCAATACAAAGGTTGAAAGATTTATTGGCATCACCTCCAATGTTAAGAAAGGTTGATTATAAGTATAATAGATTAGTGATTCTTATAGTGGATACTAGTCCAATTGCTATTAGATGGATTGTAGGTCAAGATGATTCAAATGAATACAAATTTACAATTCAATTTGGAGCTAAGATTTTAAGTACTCACCAACGTACATATTCACAAGTGAAAAGAGAATTATGGGGAGTTATTTTAGCTATAAAAGCTGAAAATGATTACTTAATTGGGACAATAGTCGTGATTGAAACATATTGTTTACCTTTGCTTGGAATGATTATTAATTGTACAATATCAGATATTGCAATGTTGAAGTAGATTGCTTATATTAAATCATTAAATCTAAAGTTTAGATATGTTGTGAAAAAAGATAATCTAATAGTAGATATGCTATCTTGAGTAAGATACAATGGAGAAGATGAAATGATTGAAGATGTTAATGATGTGGATATAAAGTTTTATTCAGTTTCACAATTGAATTAGGAAAAAATATCATTTCATGAAAAAAATTATGAATGAGAGTTATTAGATATTAGATATTATTTGAGCACATTGACCAAGCATATTGATTGGTCTATTGAAAAATTCAAACAAATTAGGAAAAAGGCATACAAGTTCATACTACAAGAAATTTTTTTATGGAAGAGGCCAAAATCAAACGTTGGAATGCCGCAGCGAGTAATAAGTACCAAAGAAGATCAATAAAAATTACTCAAGGAATTTCATGATAGTCTATAGACAGGGCATAGAGGAATTTGGACTATCTTTGATAAATTAAAAGAATGATATTGGTGAAAAAATATGTATCGAGATGTGGTTTCATTTATAGAATCTTGTATAATTTATCAAATGTATTCAAATATGTGTCATCAAAATGGTCTACATCTAACATATCCTTTAGCTATTCATTTTAAATGGGTTGTGGAATTTGTTATTATACTAATAGGATTATGACAAATGAGATATTTTATTTTGGCTCGTGAAGATTTATCAATCCAAATAGAATGCAAGGCATTAAAAATAAAGTCTATAGAAGGAATTTGCAGATTTTTACTTAAGGATGTTATTTGTCATTATAGATGTGTGAGAAAGATCACTACAGATTGTGGAGAATTAGATGCACATTAAGCTCATAAATTCTTTCAGAGATGTAGAATTAAATTATCATTAATTATTGCCTATAATCCAGAGGGGAATGCAAAGAGTGAACGTGGATACCTACTAAATGTAAATGCCTTGATTAAAGCTTGTAATGGAAGAGTAAAAAAATAGCCTTGACTTCTATTTTATATATTATAAGTTGATTGGACAATACATAGTTCAGTGATGGGATATATGCCAGTGGAACTCATGACAGGTCAGAAACCTATTTTGCCAATTGAAGAACATGTGCCAACTTGGAATGTGCTATCTTGGGAGGATAGATTAATAAGAAAAGAATTATTGGCTATTAGAATTTGGCAACTTGAACAAAGATTACAAGATGTAGAATTAGCATTAAAATGATTATAAGAAGTAAGGCTAAAGAATAAGGCTTGATTTGATAAACAACATTGATTGAAGCCTAGAACAATTGAAGAAGGTGATTAGGTACTTGTTTATGACAACAGTTTGAATAACCAACATAATACTTTACAAAAAATTTCAAACGTTGGTTTGAACCATATATAGTAGTAACAATCCATGACAATACTATATATTTATCGAAGGAATTGGATGTTATAAGGTTGAAGATACCTATTGTTGAGAAGCAAGTGAAGGTTTTAAAAGATGAGATGGAAAAATAAATATGAAAGATCATATTAAAGATATCAATGACTCTAAAGAAAATAATTATATTGAAATGAGTGATGAATATGATGAACAAGAACTTAGTGCAAAAAAAGAAGAGATGGTGTAATGCCAACTATGACATATAATTCATTTGGCGCATAACGGAGGATGCGAAAGTTCAAAAGGAGTAGATATCATATTGTAATACGTTTATATAATAAAAAGTATGAATAAGAATAATTTCTATTTAATACTTGATTATCTTAGTTCAATAGGAACTTAAGATATTTAAAAAAAGATTTATGAAAGCCTCTTAGATTATTTTCTTATTTTAATAGCTAATAGATAAAAATTAGTTATTAAATTTTTCTTCTAGGTTGTACAAATTTTATTATTGTTTTTAAAAAAACCATAAGTTAATACAAATAGAATAGAGAAGATAAATAATTAATATGGTTGATACTAAGGTTAAGTTGAGAATAGAATTAAGCTTAAAAATCCTTAGAATTAGTTGGATTGATACTTGGGGGTTGACCAGATATGAGACAGGGTTGAAATCAAATCTCTAGCCACAAAAACAAGCACCAAGGGCAAAAGATCAAGACATTTGGAAATCAGTGATTAAGAATAGAGAGCTAGCTTAAAGTTCATTCCAGCGATATTAGACTTGTTTTCAAAGGATTTGGAAGGACTTAGCTATTGCTATTTAAAGTCAAGGTTTGTATTGGAGAATATGTTTTTATGCAATAAAATTAGAGCTAGCACTTGTGACTATTTCATGTATTTGATGTGATATCTATAATTGAAATTTTGATAATATGTGATTGATTGAGTGTGCTGAAATTGAATGAAAAATTGTGGCAATCTAACAGTGCATTCAGAATTTATTCAATCTTTAATACAAAAAAGTATTGAAATTTGGCAGTTTAGGATTCTTTGGGATTCTTATAATATCTTAAGATCTATTAATTGGATCAAGGAGAAATTTGATATAGTATTGGGAGACTCTAAGGTTAAGCTACACACTAAATTTCAGCTAAAAATAATAGTCATAAAGAGAGAAATTACTGATGGGGTATCTGCATTAACTTTCAAGCCGACAGCCAAGTCATATCAATACAAGTTTTTGTCAATTTTCCACAATTTATAAGTTGAATTGGATTGAAACTTTTTAAACATATAGAAGGCTTATATTTGCATATTTGTGCAAAGTTTCACACTAAGTTGACAATTAGATTAAAAATCACAGCTTATTGAATTTCACTAATTGAGGTTAAGACTTGTAAAGAGACTCTTGGTTGCTTGATTGTAACAAGTAATAAGCAATGGAGTTTATATGTAGAAGAAGTTATCAAGAAGAGTGTTTTTAAGTACTTTGCATTGATTCAAATACTTTTGTTATGATATTCAAATTATACTTTTTGTATATGGACAAACTTGTTAAAGATTCTTGAGTGTATGTAAACCGCAACTTCACCCTCTACAGCCAAGTGCTTGGTGCATTCTTAAGCAGGATAATATATTATATAACAATGTTCTATAATACAAACCACTCACAATATAATTCAATTCTGCTACTCAAGCTTCTTGCTTGACTAAATTAATAAATTATATCAAATACCAACCTCGCTTATAGAACTAACTATACCACCTAACCAATTCCACTCTTGTGATGTTTCAACATCACTTACTCCTATTAATTCTAATCTCCTACTATGTTTCTTCTTGTATCTTAACTTCCAACATCTAAATTAGTTTCTTTGATCGTATATGCTAATTACCAAATTCTAAATTTATTTCCATCCTAATCCTACCTTCTACCTAATATTTATCCTAATTACTATGTGAGATAATTTTTCTTGCTCACAACTATCTTTATTAAAATTTAAAAAATATATTGGTAAAAAGATATGTATAAAGATATGAAAAGATTTATAAATTTTTATTTAGAGTATCAATTATAGTAAAAAATTAGATATAGAGATGATTTGTATCTTATTTATCCATCTAGTATACACTTTCAATGGATGTTAAACTTGGTTAGTATGCCAATTCGAATATAAGATATAAAGTAGTTGATTTTGGCATGTGAAGAGTTGTCAAATTACGTAGAGGAAAGAGCTTTAAGAAATAAGTCTATAAAATTAATTTGTAGGTTTATTTTGGAAGATATAGTATATTATTATAGGAACATTAGAAGAATGAGGATAAATAGAGGTAAACTAGATGTAACAAGAATTCATAAGTTTTTTAAAAGATATAAGATCCAATTGAAGCTGACTACAGCCTACAATCTAGAAGCTAATAGAAAGATTGAAATAGGACATTCTTCAATTATAAAGGCTTTGGTCAAAATATATATAGGTAAAGCTAAATTTTAGCTTAAATTACTACCATTTATCTTATAGGCAGATAGAACTATATATAGCTCTATTATAAATTATATGCCAATAGAATTAACAATGGGATAAAAATCTATAATATCCATTGAAGAGAATGTGCTTAGTTTAATATTCTTGGCTTGAGAGGATAATATTGACAAAAAAAGATTATTAGATCTTTAAATCAAACAATTAGAGAAGATATCTAAAGATCACCAAAAGACTATTAAAAAACTCAAAGATGCAAGGTTGTAGAATAAGAGCAAGTTTGAAAAAACACACAAGTTAAAATCAAATCCTATTCAAATTGGTGATTGGATACTTATGTTTGATAACACATTAGATTATCAACATAGTACCTTAAGAAAGGTTTTTAAAAGATGGTTTGGATCATATATGGTGATTGAGGTATTTAATAATATAATCTACTCTTTAAAAGAATTAGAGGGAATGCCATTAAGGTCTAGAATTGCTGATAAATGAATTAAGTTATTTAAAAATAAAATAAAAAAATCTATGCTAAAGATATCTAAGGATTAGAAGTTCAAAAATTAGATCAAGAACCATTGACAAAAGAACATTTGAAATAAGAAGAATCAAAAGCAAGTAAAGATGAAGAGCATTAAGATAGCGTATGTCAGAGGATGCATAAGTTTAAGGAAGGTGGATGTTATAATGCACTTACAGAAAGTGCATCAAAATTGAATATGATTAATATAGAATTAGTTCCAAAATTATAGTGTGAACAAGATTAATAGGGAGCTAGTCTCAAAATTATAATATTATAAAATTTTATATTATAATTTGATATATTAATATAAAATTAATTCTAAAATTATAATATGAATAAGATTAATATAGAGCTAATTCTAAAATTATAATATGAACATGATTAATATAAAACTAATTCCAAAATTGTAGTATAAATATGGATTAAAAAAAGATAAGATTAGACCATAGAATATTCTAAAGAATCTTAAAAGAATCTTTTGGTTCCAAGATATCAATCAAAAAATCTTTTGATACCATAATATCAATAAAAGAATCTTTTGATACCAAGGTATCAATTAGAAAGCATTAAGATACTAAGATATCTCAGAATTGGATATTAATTAGGTATCGAGCGAGTATTAAGTGAATATCAAGCAAGTATCCACATATACTAGGTATTATTTGAATATCGGCTAGCTGCCTATTTAAATCCCTCTAAAATTATAAATAAATACTTTTTTTTGTTCTTTTTTATTTTAAATGGTTTTTTGAAAATGATGAAGTAGAGGAATCTCCAAAGAAATCTAAGGGAATTTAAAGAGATATCAAATAAAATATCTTAGATAAATCTAAAAAAATTTGAAGGAATATCAAACAAGATATTTTAGAAGAATTTAAGAAAATCTAAAGAAATATCAAACAAGATATCTTAGAAGAATTTAAAAGAGTCTAAAGGAGTATTGAATAAAATATCTTTGAATGAATCTAAAGAAATATAAAAAAATATAAAATAGAATATCTTAGATAAATCTAAAAAAATCTGAAGGGATATTGAATAGAATATTTTAAGAGAATCTAAGAAACTTTGAAGGGATATCAAACAAGATATCTTAAAAGAATCTAAAAAAATCTAAAAGAATATTGAATAAGATATCTTTAAAAGAATCTAAAAGAATCTAAAGAGGTATTAAATAAAATATCTTTAAAAAATCTAAAAGAATCTAAAAGAATATCAAATAGGATATCTTAGAAAAATCTAAAGAAAATTTGAAAGAATATTGAATTGAATATCTTAGAAAAATCTAAAGAAATTTGAAGGAATATCAAATAAGATATCTTCAAGAGAATCTAAAAGATTCTAAAGAAATATTGAATAAGATATCTTAAAAGAATCTAAAAGAATCTAAAGAAATATTAAATAAGATATCTTAAAAGAATCTAAAAAAATCTAAAAAAATATCAAATAGAATATTTTAAAAGAATCTAAAAGTATCTAAAGGGATATTAAATAGGACATCTTAGGAGAATCTAAAAAAATCTAAAGAAATATCAAATAGAATATCTTAGGAAAATCTAAAAGAATCCAAAAGAATATTGAATAAGATATCTTTGAGAGAATTTAAGAAAATCTAAAGAGATATTGAATATGATATCTTAAAAAAATCTAAGCGAGTCTACAGAGATATCAAACAAGATATTTTAAAAAAATCTAAGAGAATCTAAAGGAATATCGAATATGATATCTTAAAAAAATCTAAGGGAGTCTAAAGGAATATTGAATAAGATATCTTAGAAGAATCTAAGAGAATTTGAAAGAATATTGAATAGAATATCTTAGAAAAATCTAAAGAAATTTAAAAGAATATCAAACATGGTTTTTTAGAAAAATCTAAAGAAATTTAAAAGAATATTGAATAGAATATCTTAGAAGAATTTAAAGAAATCTAAAAGAATATCGAATAAGATATCTTAGGAAAATCTAAAGAAATTTGAAAGAATATCAAACAAGATATTTTTAAAAAATCTAAAAGAATCTAAAGCAATATTGAATAAGGTATCTTAGAAAAATTTAAGAAAATTTGAAAGAATATTGAATATGATATCTTAAAAGAATCTAAAAAAATCTAAATAATATAAATTAGAATATTACCAAATATTAATTGAGTTGATTTGGATTAGGCTTAAAATAGGCATATATAAGCTTAAAAAGATTTGAAAGTATAACATACATAAAATTAGGATTTATTTCTCACTTTTTGATTTTTTTTCATTTTTTCTATTTCTTTTTTTTTGTTTAGTAGGCAGCTAGAATCCCAATAATTTCTTGAAGTGGACTCTCTCCTTTATGACAATAGATAAAAGATAACTTGTAGAGCAACCTGTAATAATTAATTATGCTTCATAGAAGTCATCACTTTCTACAAGTACAAACTCAACACCAAAAAAAAGTCATGTTGGTCATCAATCCAACTTTATTTCCTTATAAAATATTTAAAAATTAAAGCACCTATTACAAACACAATCAACTTCTTTTTAACAAAAAAAGCACATTGGAAGAATTTCTGATACGTATAATTGAATATTTTAGTATTCAATTATATTACAAGCTGATAGAATAATTAAGATGTTATTTTTAGGATAACAAGTTCTACTATGCTCTTTTTCAAATGTACCTAAGATTTCAAATATAAAGAAAAAATTAAGATTTGAAATCCAGCAAGTTTTTCTCAACAATATTTTTTTTTTTTTTTTTTTTTTTTTTTTGTTTTTTGTTTTTTTAAAATTTTAAATAAATCAAAGAATTAAAGTTTGAAACTCATATAATTTTGCTAAGCTATGTTCCTTCTTTGATTTTGTTTTAACTATATTTCACTTAAAATATCAATCTCTTTCTATTTCAAAAATTGCTAAAAATTCAATTTAAATTCAATAATATTTAATTTTATACTACTACAACCTTAATTTTAAAGTGTTTGTATTTTTAAAAAATTCAATATTAAATAGTCACCATGCACTGAGAAATATCTTTTCAAACATGGAATACATGAAATTGCTAAGGCAATGAATCTCTTTCTAATCTAAAATTCACTTCAAATTCAAATCAAGTCCAAATTAAACATATAATATCTTTTTGAAAAGTTAACATTAAGATATACAATCTCAAAAAGTTTCAACTTAAAAGATACAATATATAAAAATTGATTGATAAAAACTCAAGAATAAATCAACATTCAATTCAATAATGAAAATTTTGACTTTTTTATAAATTGAGAATTTGGAATACTTTGTATACACCAATAAAGAAGAGATGTACTAAAATTATTAATGAAAAAGACTAAATTTGAATTTCTTATTAAAAAAAACCAAACAAAATGTAAATTATAACATACTATCTCCACATTCATACATACAATTAGAAGCACTACCTTCCAACATATGTATCATTTATGTGAGAAAAAAATTCATCCATTAACTCAAATTATTAGATAGCCTAAATTAAATATTATTTATAATTTTTAGTATCTAATATAAGAAAAAATAAATATCAACAAAGAAAAGAAATAATATAAAATAAGTAAAATATATGCAATTAAGTAATTATATTCTATAAAACTAATCACAATTTGTTTACTGGATTTTTATCCAATAAAAAATAAAAAATAAAAATAAAATTTATATTTTTTAGTAGATAATTTTTTATCTTTTCAATGATATAAAAAATATATAAATCTAAGTTACTATAAATAAGTTATGATAGTTTAAAGATAGAAGATAAATAATAAAAAAATTAAGCAAATAATTTTTATCTCAAGGATAACTTGCTTAAAAGATCAAAAGTTTGAATCTCATTAAGGTTTATAAGTAGCATATAAGAGTGTCTTGGAGAGGCCACAAGGCCTTAGTCTTATTCTCCTACCTACATCTAAGGTGCTACAACCCATATGGGACTTGTGCACCTCCCTTCCTATAAAGATTACATTAGTCTTCCTATTTTCCACTAGTAGAGCTAATATTTTTGTATTTCTAACTTCATCATGGTATTTAAAAATATCTAATTAGCTTAGGAACCTTACATGGCCTATAGATCTTGCTCTATTTCTTTATAATGGCTCCCAAGGTGATAAAACTCATTTTTACTAAAGTCTCAAAAATTACTTTAAATATTCCTAAAAAATTATAAATAAATTCTTGATAAATTCTAAAGATCCTTTTAATATTTTTGAAATAATATTATCAATTCAAGATTATAATATTCTAACTTGGTATTTTTTATAATAATAAATTCAATTTAAATCAATTAAAATTTTTATTTTTTATATTAATATTAAAAAGATACAAGAATTATTTTTCATATTTTTTCTATCTATTAAATAATATCTATATATTTTTAATGAATAATACATGTAGATAGAAGGCTAATATAGATATTAGTATTAATAACTATATACTAATTTTTACAATTAAGAAAAAATACTAAACTAATTAAAATAATTACCTCTAAGATTTATAAAGATTCCATTATTATGATTTTTTTCTAATAAAACTCTTATAACTTATAAACTCTTCTAAATTCTAATGAATATTTAAATAATTAAATAGAATCTCTAATCTTAATATTTTGGTATTTAAATAACTTAAAAACTAAAATTTTAAGTAATCTACTAATTAAGATTCATTGGAAGGACTTATAATTTATTAAATTTATTTTCAATTAAATATTGATTAATAACTATTTCAATTTAATCTCTATATCTATATTTATCATTCAAATTTAATTTTATTTAGATTTTATTGAAGTAAAAATATTTAAATCTAAAATCTTAAAATAAGCCAATATTTTATCTACTATAATATTTCCATCAATGTAAGTATAATTTTTTAATAAAAGATCATAATTTTTTTTTAAATAAGAATATTTTTAATCTTAGATAATTTAATTGTATCTATAGAGATAATAATCTATATGCTAAAAGAAACTTTAATCCTCAAGATTAAAAGCCAAATTTTTACTTCTATTAAAATATAAGACTATCTACTTTATTTTAAAAAAATGAATGTGACATCTTTGAATTTTATTAATAACTTATAGAATGTATATATATATATATATATATATATATTATAATAAACTTTGTAGGATCTTTCAATTTCTAAGTTTCTATCAATCATAAATCAAATTTTTTATTTCTATTTTGTTTTGTTTTGTTTTATTTTGTTTTTTAAACCATCAACACAACACAAGCACAAGTTTAATACTTTTATAAAAAATAAAAGTATAAGTCTCTACATCCTTTATTCTTACAACCTTTTCATACTCTTACCTTGTTTTAGCTTTGTACTAAATAAATACTTAATAATATAAAGACAAACATCCCATATAAGCATATAAATGTTCTTATAAGAATTTAAACATCAAATAAAATCCAGGATGTAAATACCAATACAAAAACTAACAATTTTGACTTTGACTAATTTACTACCATTACTAACAATTATATGAATCAACAACCAATTTTGAAATAAAATAAAATTTTAAAATAATGCATGATTTCTATTTCTTTAACATCCATATTCACTATGATGATATAATATAGGATTTACCAACAATTCCATACAAAATTAAAGAAACAATACAAAACAAATAAATAAATAACAAAAACAATGTATTTGATAGTAGAATGTGGCATTTAATTAAATAATTCTTACTTTGAATTCAATCATAAAAACATTTACAAATATTGACCATTAAAAATATTAAAATTGGACAAAGCTATCAGGACCTTTAGATTCACTAAGGTTGTTAATAGGCTCAAAATTTTGCAGTGAATTAAATACAGAAATCAAATGAAATACAGTCTTGCAAAATACAAAATGTAACATGGTAGTTTGGATTTAAAAGATAAAAAAAGATGATAATAACAATAACTTAAAGAAAAGAAGAGGGAGAATGGTTTAGGATGTTGGATGCATGCAATGTGGTCCCCTATACCCAGCAATCTCATGGTGGAGGGGAAATGTGTGGTGTTAGGGCCTTGGCCATGTGTGCAGGCAGGAAGAGAGAAAGAAAGGAAGTCAAGGAAAGGAAAGAAAGGACGAGGTGTAAACTCGCTGGCTACTCATGAGAAAGTGTAGGGTGGAGGGAAGCCCAGAATTTCTCACCTCCCTTGTTGAATTCCTCGTTTTCTCCATCCGGGGCCTCGACCACATCAACCGCATGCTTTGTGTGCTTTATGGGCTTCGGCATTGCCCAATGCTCATTTCCACATTTCTGCTCCACCTTTCCTCACGCCTCCGCTCGCTGCCTCGCTCCCTCCGCTGCCTGCCATGGCCTCCCTCGCCGTCGTCGCCGCTGCTGCTACCACGGCTGCCCTGGCCTCGCCCCGAAGCGTGTCCTTCTCGGGCCTCCGCTCCCTCCGCACGCTGTCCTCTGTCGCCGCTTGCCCTCGCCTGGCGCTCGTCTCTCGCCACGCCCGCGTTCTGCCCTGCATTCGAGCTTCTGCAGTACGTCATGCACCCCCTTCTACCTTCTTCCTTCCCTTTCCTTTGCTCTCTTGCGCCGTGTTCGCTATATCGTTTTGATCTTCGATCCTTGCATCGTCTCGTATCGCGTTCGTCCCTGTGCTCTTCTTACTGACCCACCCGCTTCCTTCATCGTGCAGTCCGAGGAGGACGCATTCTCGGTCATCCAGGACATCATCGCGGATCAGCTGGCCTGTGATAAGAGCACCATCACACCCGATTCCAAGTTCACTGACCTCGGCGCCGACTCCCTGGACACTGTGGAAATCATGATGGCTCTGGAGGAGAGGTTTGACATCCAAGTGGAGCAGGACAACGCCGATAAGATTGTGACCGTGGGGAATGCAGCCGACCTGATCAAGGAGGTCATCGCGTCCAAGTAGGGCACGAGTCTTGATAGTTCTACCTTGCTTTTGTTTCCGGCGGACCACCACCTACACACACACTGGTGGCGTCTCCGACGGCAGTTTCCTTCTTTCTTTCTTTCGATGGTAAAGCATTTAGGATCAGGAGTGGATTCGAGACGCTCGGGTAGTATTTCATGCGTAGAGCTCGTTCTCTACAATGTAGCCTTTGTCATGTACCGGTAACGTTTGTATGGAAGTAGTTTTAAGTAGAGGGCCGGTTGGTATACTCGGCCCATCAATCATGGCTGATGGATTGTGGCGAATGTGTTTTCATCATCTGATATGGGAAGGTTTTAGGTCTTGCGTTGGTGAAGTTTCTGTGTCGATGGGGTTGAAGTGGTGCGAGAACGCTTCTTGTAGACTGTTCTATTGGGGTGTGTCCCTGTTGGTTGACGCTACCTGCGATTTTGGGTTGGTCTAGGGTGTCGGGTAGTCTTTTCATGCGTCGAAATTGGAGCTTGTGTGCTGTCGTTGGCAACGGCGAGATGTCTGGCACGATGAAACGAAACCTTGTCGTTGGGTTTCACCTGATATTGTTGTGTGTGGAGCGGTCATCCTTCCCATGCGCTGATGAGTTTTAGCTGGTGGAGTTTCATTGATATGAATTCCTGATAAAAGGGGTCGCAATGTTTGTTGGAACTGCAAGGATTCTTCGACCGGACAGATTCGAGAATGTCTTTCGACTAATTCTACTTTTGCGGTGCATCTTTAGGTCATAATGGCCTGATTTTTGTTTGACATGATGCCCTAGAGATGATTTGTCACAGGGATGCTGGCTAGCTGCCGGAACCCTGTGCCAGCTCAGATACGGCACTCGTTGACCATCACACATCCCGCAGACTGGTGGTCATGTGGATCCTGAAGCAGGACAAATCAGCCATTCTGGCTCATTACTGCGATGCTGGTCAAAGTGGAGTGCCTCGGATTAGTTTTTAAATGAGGAAAAGTCTTCTGAAATCGGGATGGGGCAGGACACAAATCCTGAATGAAGTCTCGTTTCGCCAACCGACGCAGAACTTCGGAAGTGCCACAAGCATAGATCCATGACTCGAGGCTTATCATTTACCATGCGAGTCACACAACACTCAGCCTTGGACTGGGGAAAGGCGCTTCCGATGAGGTATTTAAAGCCCGAGAATCACAGTGACAGAAAAATGAGTTCCACCTGCAGACCAAAGCACAATGGTTTTCACCACCCTTGTCGACGATTCTTGAGAACAGTCCGGATTTTTACAGATTTTCTGGACGCAGCACCGTCGATCACTCCCATCAGTCGCAGCACATACGCACTACAATTCCTACGAGTACTTGCTGCAACTTCGGTTCGACACCAAGACGCGGAATTATCCTCGTCTTACTGGGAATGCATGTACGCTGCTCCGTTTTTCAGTCGGGAGATGCACTGAAGGACCCGACCTGTAAGTGTTTCTACTTGATGATGTGACCACGTCTCTCATCGTTACGCAAACATGCATCCCGTGATCCGATGAGAACCGTCGTGAGCAAGAAAGATTCACAAGGGTTCATCGTGATGGCCACCCAAACTCACTCGTACTGCTAAAGCCATTGCCTTAAAACCACTGACAAGGTGTCTTGGCCCTAATGCATGCAGAATCAGAATCAAATCGGCTAAGCCCATTCGAGAGCTTGAAGCTCATTATCCTGAACATGTAAACATCGTCCAGTGATGGGCTGCATGGGTGTCGAGTACACCCATACTACTGTTCCTGCATCAAAACCTACTGCAAAGAGAGAGTGGGAACCTGAACATCGAGACAAGGATCGCAGTGGAATCGTTGAAGATCCTGCTGTGGCTCCGGACAACTATGGCGTTTGCCACCCACAACTGGTCCATCTTGGGGAGACGGTTCGTCACGCAAAAGAAGCTCTGCGTCATCGTGCAATCCTAGAGCCCAAAGCCCTCCGGTCAACACTCGACGAGTGAGTTTTGACACGACGATTCCATCCGACCTCATCGCTTCATATAATGCCAAGGCCCTTCCGACAGCCTTCGCTCTCAGAAAGGCCTGAATTAGTATTGTGTATGTGGCTGCACTCGGATTAATTCCAAGAGAAGGCAGTCTCTCGAACAAAGTGTTTGCGGCATTTACTTTCCCTTACTTTGGATCTTCGAATTAGCTTGGATTGCGTTTGTGAAGAAGCCCCTCAGTAAGCTTCAAAAGCACACTCTCCTAAACCCTAACCCCACGAATGATAGTCCGTCGCCCAGATTTGCGAAGTAATGGTAGATTTATGTAAGCGACGGGGATGTAAGTTAATCGTACTTTAAGATGTGGGACTCACCCACTGCTACGATCATCGACTACTCCCCTTAATTCAGTGGCTTCGGTCCAGTGGTAAATCCAGAATTCCATTGTGGCAAGTAACTGCTGTCCTAAATCGTGATTTCGTGTCCGAATTACCTGAATGGAATAGGAATGACAACGAATGCACATTCAGGAGGGTATTGTGACTCCTGCGCCATGTGATGTGCAAGTGACCTTAATGGTAGGCAAGCTGTTCGGTGTGTCAACTGGGTTGAAGATCTCCCGCTTCTGCATATGTTTGCGAAATATTGATGCTTGAATTGGCCAAGTTTGCGGAATTCAGGAGTTTGCAAAGTATAGATGTATTGAATTGTTATGCACATTAGATGAAATTCTATAATTTTTTCATGTGGCCTAATTTTGCATTCCATACCAATTCCATAATTTAGATTAACAATAGTAGGTGTTAGTGTATGTTGCTCTTAATCATATCTTAGCAATAAAGTTCAAGGGAGTAAGTTGAGATGTACTTTCTAATCTTCATCAATCCAAAGCATTAAATATATCCCATTTTGTGTCATAAAATAAAATAAATATTGTGTGTGAAATAAGTGTTACTTACACAAATTTTGTAATGGAAGATATATTTATGTTAATTTAGAAATTATTTTGAATTGTTAAATTTTTTATAAAGAATTTTGTATCTAAGAATCATTTATCTTATATTATTATATTATATAATAGGAATAATATTACAATATCATAGTAGTAATAGAATTTGGATGTTTGATTTTAGATTGTGATAGGTTGTTTTAATTGGTGGTTTGAATGCTTTTAAAATATTATCATCTCTTATATTATTAACTTTAGAATAGTATGGTTAGTATGTTCTTTTTTATTTTTCAATTAAATCATATTAGATATAAATTCAATACTTTTAATTTGTATTGTTAAAGTAAGTCTTACCAATTTTTTAAATTTTGATAGTTTATTACTTGTCAGCAATGCTTGACTTATGTCTTATTAAATTTTGTTATTAAACTTTGTGCCAAAGCTTTTATGAATGCATTTTCTAATCAAAGAATATAAATTGGACCAATGATATCCTTGCTACATCCTTCCACATATCAAGTTATTTTTTTACTATGGACCAATGTCTAATATTATTAAAATTCTTATCAAACAATTCTTCTTTAATTTAAAAGATTTCAAAAATATTATACAAAATAGCCTAAATAGAAGTTAAAATTATATATAAATTATGATTTTAATTGAAAATCAATTAGATAAGTGAAATTATATAATAGTACAACAAAAAGATTATTATGTTTTGATCACAAAGAAAAATAAATTATTGAAATCAAATTTAATTTTAATAAAAATTTCTACAATAACAATATTTTATTAAGGTAAAAATATCTTAAACAATGGTCATGCAAACATGGCTAAAAACAAGAAGCTACTAGGAGGTGTCACGTATAAAAATACACCTTCAAGTCTAGGGTTGTATATTCTCTTCTTACCTTTGTTTAATTCAATGTGTTGTAGAACCAAAGATATTGTAGAACTACAATAATAATGTGCAAGCTTGCTCTAATAATCAAATGCTTTCTATAACAAAGCATATGATCTAAAGATTACAATCACTTCTTGTTTATATAAGCTGCAATTCATTTATAAAGCCCTAAAATTCTAAAATCCTAAATCCTATATAATCCTTCTTTTGCCTAATATACATATCAAGTCATTTAACACTTGCTAAGAAAGTTTAGAGTCTTCTTATATCTTTCTAAAATCATAATAACTTTTTGTTGTATTAGCTATCATTTTTTTCTTGTTCTATCTAAATATCATAATTTATTTTTAAATAAATTAATATGATTAAATATTATTTTTTGATACTTAATATTTTTATATTATCTCCTTTTTTTAATAATATATTACAATTAAAGAATGCTATAAGGCATTTAAAATCTTAAACATGAAGAATTGTCAAGGACAAGGACATGAATCATAAAGGAACAAAATACACTCTTGTATTACTTAAAATCACTTGAAGATAGAATACTATTAAAACTAGAATGGCTATTGCCAAAGACAAAAAAGATTAGAGACTCTTAAAACAAGACTAGGAACAAGAAAGGCATTGACAAGAATGAAGAAGGCTTCACTCTTGTCTCTATATATACTATCTATCTAAGAGCTACATGGTGGTGTTTTATAGGACTTCCAATACATATCCAATATACCAGACACATGTCAAACTTGCAAGACAAGTTTTCTACATGTGCACCATGTACTTAATTTGTTCCACAAGCTACCAACATGTGCGACATGTGGTTAGCTTGTTGGCCAAGTTTCTAACCTATCAATCACCTATAAATATGAATAAAGGTGAATCCATGTCTATGAAGCTTCTAGAAAGTTGCTCTTAAAGATATTATGAAATTAACCTACTTCTATTTACTTCTATCTATCCATATTAATTAGATTATTATTGCAATAAATCTTATGTCTGTGATATAATCCCCCCTTCTAAAGACTAGTTCCACAAGGAGTGGTGATTACGTTGTCGTACTATAATTGCTTATAATATGTACAATCCAACCAAAATGTATAATATATTTATAAGTTCTAGTGTGTGTTAGAATGGTTAATAAAGTACTTAAAAGAGAGTTGGTATAAGAAACTTTATTTTGATTTTTTGATTTAGTTTAATTAGGAATTTAAATTATTAGAATAAATATTTAATATGAAGCCTTGAGAGGAGATTGGGAGCCAAAGATGAAGAACTAAACTATTAAGAATCTTATTTGAAAGGATGAAGGTAAAGAATGGATGAATGAAGACAAAGGATGAAGCTCTTTATTCTTATTGGTCAATGGTCATGTCCAATAGGCTTTGAGGAGGTTTTCTACGAGGAGAACAAGGATTTTGACTACTTCAAAGAGAGCATTTAAAAATCAAAAACTAAGATTAGAAAGCTTATTTTTTATATTATAATTTTGGTATAAGAATTAATAGATTTAGAATTTTTATGAGGGAGGAGTAGGTACTTGAAGTTAAGGTGTACAAATTATACCTATTATCACTCTTTTGAAGATATAAGGAGTTATATGAAAGCTTTTAGAAATCCGGAGGTGTGGCTAGAGAGATGATTTTAAAATCTACATTTAACTTAGAAGAATTATAATATTTGGAATTTTGAAGAAAGAGATATTGGAAGTCAAAGATAATAGATTGAATTCTAAGGTTGTAAGTAGACTGTTTTGTTGATAATGATAGGTTTTGTCATATCTTGAGTTTCTAGATGAATTTTTGTCTAAATTTTTTTAAATTTTTATTATATTAAAAAGCTATATATCAAAGTTTTATAGCATCTAGACTTTTAGTTTGTGAGATATGAAGAATTTAATACACAGGTATTTGTAAACAAGGGTTTGAAGCTAATATTAGGATTTTGGTGATATCTAAAGATTGGTTATGAATCAATAGTTGAAATTTGTGGTGATAGTTGTTAAAAATATATCAATAGTTAATATAAATTTTGAATAAATTTAGATAGTTGGATTTAAAGTTATAGATTATTGAACTTAAGAAAAAATTCCCTCCTTATAAGTGAATGAGGGTTTTAGAATAATTATTATATTTTGAGTATTTTGAAGAAATAAGACTTATGTATTGGATGTAATAGCCCTATGAAGAAGTCTTTTATATAAATTTAGAAATTTTATTATTTTGAATCTTGGTTGAATAATTAGTACCAGCCAGAAGCTTAGCACTTTTTTAAGGCAAATTCTCTCTACTACGACATATTAGTGCTTCCACCAAGAGAGTCTTAAGACATTAATTATTCAATAAATGAAGATGGAAGATCAAATCCCAGATATTGTATTACCAAGTACAATAGGTACCTAAGATTTATTTATGACATTTGCTCAATTTATGGATGAGAGGCAACAGATGCAAGGAGATGACAAGAACACCACAAAAGCCTTATAGGTAGTAGTGAAGAGGGTTGAAAGGTTTGATGGAAGAAATATCACCAAATTTTTGAGGATATATTCATGTAAAATGGAGGTACATCAAGTTTGAGAGGTGAAAATGATCACTACTTTTGATATGGTAGTAATATAAAAAATTAGAGAAAGGGTGCACAAACTGCATAAAGAGATTATATTATGGAACATGTTTGAAGAATTATTGAAAGATGAGTTTTTTGAAGAAGACTCAAAGAAGATGACCAAAAGATCATTTGTAGAATGGATTGAATAAAGACTAGGGAATCAAATGGCTCCAAATGAATTATAGAGTTTGAAACAAAGTTTAGTCAATTACCAAGACATGAGAGGCACTTGGAAACTAGGAAGACTGAACTATTCTTATAAATAGCTGATGAATATTTGTAGGACAAGCTGTTCTTTTATCTAGCAGATAAGACAATTGAGAGTGGATTTATAAGTAATTAGAGGCTAATAAAAGAAACAATAGGACTTGTAACTAAACAATAGAAGATTAAGACTTGTGGCTTGTCATCATGATTGGAGCTAGTATCTACCTCTCAAATTCCAATGTTACCTCAAAAAATAATCAAATTTGTTCAAAATAATACTCTTGAGGAGTTAATCAAGGGCATATAAGATTAAAGGTAGAAATGATTGAATTGAAGAGATTTCAAATGGCAAGCTCATCCAAGATATTTGAAGGCTTGAAGGGATTTGTGGAGAGATATATGTGGTATGACAATCCAAGCTACAAGCAAGGTGAATGTGATATTTATAAGACTACAGTAATAAAAGATATTGTATATTTTAAAAAAGATAAAATAAGGCTAGTAAGTATTAATAAACCTTTGAGAACCAACTTTGAAAAAGATGGTATAAAGAAGCTTGTAGAGGAACAAACATGCAAGAGTAGTACTATGCATGAAAGGAGAGCAGAGTCTTATTCTATTACAGCTGAATAAAAAGTTGTTAAGGCTGTTTCCTCACTAGATACAAAAATCATAATCAAGAAAGGTGAAGCTATTAAAAAGATGATTGGATGGAATGATCTAATTGATGTCATGAATATCAAAGTATTTTTGGATAGAAATCAATATAATAATAATTTATATAATATAATAGTTGAGAAAAAAAAAAAATAGAATTATTTACAAGGAAGATGTTGTTAAGCTTGTAAGCAAGAAGAGGTCTTCAAAGAACAAGGAAGCTTTTCAAGGAAGAAAATAAAAAAAGATGCCTTCTTTAGTTTATTTTGGTAATATACCATTATCAAAAGAGTGGTAGGAGAAGGGCAAAGAGAAGGAAAAAGATGATGTAAGCAAGTCCAAAGGTAAAAATCCTGTCTATAAGCTTCAGACTGACATTGAAACATCTACAAATATGAAGAATATCTTAGAAGAAAAGATTTTGGATGCCAAAATTGAATTTTCTCTAAGAGAGACTCTTGATATAGCAAAGAGGGATTTTCATGAGTTAATTATTGATGTAATAAAGAAAAAGAGGCAAATAACAATTGAAGCTGTTATAGTGAAAGCATTGGATATTTATATGACTAAAGATAAAAAAGAAGAGATATGTCAAGTATTTGTATAATCTGCATCATTAGAGTTTGGAAGCATGATTGATATAGAGGGCATGGCTCAAATGAATCATGCCAAGGATATAAGAAGATATCAAATAAAGAACATATTAATAGAATCTGATAATAAAAAAAAAATTATATAAGAAATATGTATTATCAGTTCTTCAAAAGGAGATAGTAATGAGATAGGAGGTGGCTACTATTTTGTCCCTTATTGGACTAGGGCTATTACAAAGAGATAAGTGAAATTGAAAGATTCTAAAGACTTAATATTGGCCTTAGTTGATCATTGATCTGAAATCAATATCATGTCTAGACAGATATATGAGAAGAATAAATAGCTAATTGATATCAATCATGGTTGAGTGATTAGAGTTGCAAACAATGAGTAAGGTGATTTATATAGAGCTTGTCCAACTGTGAAGACTAAGATTGGAGATGTGGAGGTAGAATAGAACTTCTTTGTGTAAAAATTTTGCTATATATTTGATAATACTTGGTCAGCCTTATATTATAACTATTACAATAGAATTTAAAGTCTTGAATGATAATTCGTATTATGCTAAGATTTATAATTGTAATGGAAAGAAGATTGTGAAATTTCTTATTGTGAAGCCTATTCATAAAAGACACAGAGAGCAGCTAAAAAATATATCTTTAAAGTAAAAAAAATACTTTCTTAGTTTTTAAAAGACACTTATGTAAGATGGAGGTATATACATACAAATAGATTATTTCCAAACTCTAATATAAATAATTTTGGATTTGGATTTTGGATTTGATTAGCAATAGATTAATGAGTTTTCAAAGAATTGAAGATTTAGATTTTATAAATAAAAGAAGAATGAAAGAGCAAGATAAAATTTAAAAAGAATGAATTTGATTTTAAGTAATTAATGTCAAGGATACAAGAATACAGAATAAGAAATTTAAACTAGAACAAAATTTCTAGAAGAAACCAATAAGAACTTGAATTAATTAGAGGAGTATACAAACAATATCAAGAAAGGTGAGCTAGAATTTTAAGAGATACATTGTCAAGATTGAAGAACTTTTCAGCCTCGACCCCTATATTGTCTTTATCTAAGTCGCTGTCGGGGTAGAGAGAATCTGCCTCAAGAAAGCGCTGGGCTTCTGGCTGCCACTAATTACTCAAGCAAGATTCAAGTATAATAAAAACCCCCAATTTTATATAAAAGAGATCTCCATAGGGCTATTACACCCAATACACAAGCCTAATTTCCTCAAACCACTCAAAACATAACAAAATACTCTAAACCGTCATTCTCCCGTAGGAAGGGAATTTTTCCCAAACTTCAATAATCCATAACTTTTAATCCAACCGTCCAAAACCACTCCAAATTTACATGAAGTACTGGTATATTCTTCACAACTACCACCACAAATTTCAACTATTGATTCATTATCGATCTTTAGATATCGCCAAAACCCTAGCAGTAGCTTTAAACCCTTGTTTACAAACACCCGTGTACTAAATTCTTCATATCTCACAATATAAAAGTCCAAATGCTATGAAACTTTGATGTATAGCTTCTTAGCACAATAATACACCTTCTTGAAAATTTTGAGACAAAAATTCGTCCAAAAACTTAAGATATGGCAAACCCCATCACCATCAACAAAACGGTCTACTTACTGCCTTGGAATTGGATGCGCTATCTTCAACTCTTCATATCTCCTTCGTCTAAACTCAAAACTTAAGAATTCCTTCATAATAGACGTAGATCTTGAAATCATCTTTCCAACCGCTCCGTCCGATCTCCAAAAGCCTCCGTACAACTCCGCGAAATCCCAAAAGAGTGACAGTATGTATGAAATCCACTCTTTAACTTTGAACAAGTATAACTTCTTCACCCTAACTCCAAATCGCCTAAAATTTCCTCTCAAACTATACCCAAAACCCTAAACTTTACAACCCTACCTCTGAAATTGCAAATCCCTTTTTGAAGTTGCCGAAAACCCTTGTTAAGGTCGCGGGCAGCCTCCTCAAAACCCATTGGGCATGGTATTCGACCAATAGGGATGAAGTTCCCTATTCCTTGCCTTCATCCGACCATGGCTTGATTTCATCCCTCCCAATTAGCCTCTTACTAGCTTAAATTTTCATCCTTAGGCTCCCACCTTCTCTCAAGGCTTCATACTAATTATTTAGATCTTATATTTTTTTAAGTACCATAATCAAAACAAGTAAAATAAAATAAAGTTTCTTCTATCAATCCCTTTAATTTATTTTACTAACCATTCTAACACACATCTAGATTCATAAACATATAATATATTTAAACTAATTTTTACATACTGTAAGTAATTACAGTACGACAACGCTTTTTGAGCGGCTTCCATCAAATTAAAAAGCTTTTTGAGTAGCTTCTATTAGTTGAGAAGCTTCTTGAGCTCCTTCTACTAACTAAGAAACTTCTCAATTGACTTTCACCAATTATAAAGCTTCTCAATCAACTTTTATTAATTCAAAAAGTTTTGAGAATGTCCTAGAAGATTTTGTGAACTTCCAAACTGTATATCCATAATATACCTTTTTTTTCTATTGACAAGGTCTAAGAGAAGCTCAATCTTATTACATACATGAAAAATTAAAAATACATTATAGTAGTGAAGCTATATATTCTATTCTCTGTTTTTAGGCAATAGGTTCTATTGTACCTCAAAAAAATCATCTATGGCCTTGAACTAATATCTCTATTATTGAAATATTCCATCCAAAGATCTGATCTTTATTGCAACCTCCAAAACATCTTCCAAATAAGATTTCAAGAATAAAAGGATTCACCTTTCTAAACTTAAGCAATATCACTAAAGCTTGAGCATTAGAATTGAAACTTGTATGGTTGGATCTTATTCCTAATAGTTTTTATTAAAATTATACTTGGCACTGAAATGTATTATTCTCACTTTGTTCAATTGAAGGTTGTAAAAATTACACTAGTTTGTTTGAAGCTTGTGTGGCAAACAAATCTTTTAAATCTTATTCTTTCAATGCTTGAAGATTTGATATGGTGACTAATTTACTTCTACTATTCTATTCTATCTTAGAACAGACAATTATACATTGATGAAGGCTTTAGTTTAACTCTCTCTCTCTTATGAATATTCCTTGGATCCAATCTTCACCAAGAAATTATCATCAAATATATTTGGATTTGTAAAAATAGAGTCAATGAAATTCTTGTATTTTTTGAAAGGTGCCCCATCTTCACCATGAATCAAGTATCTTTTCAATCTTGTATTTTTTGTGGTCTTCAATTTCAATATTAGGCGGAAATTATTATATTTTTCTTGAAATATATGACTTTCTATAAGATTTTAAAAGAGAAATATGAAAAATTAGATATACTTTCACAATAAATTATAATTTCAAGCGATATGCCATTGGATTGATTTGCTTCTGGATAGAAAATGGTTCCAATCTTTAATAGTTTAATTTATTGCATAATTGTTTGGTCTTGATGTTCTATTGAAGAAACCATATCTTATCTCTAATATAAAAAATAAGCAATTGATTTCTGAATCTATCTGCAGATGCCTTATAAGTATCTTGAGCTGCTTATAATTGAAGCTTCAAGGTTGTTTGGTATTATGATAGATGCTTTATAAATCCTTCAGCTACTAGATTATTATTTTTTTGCATATTTTATCAATCAAACTTTGGATAATATCCATAGTTAGAATAAAATGGTGTTTGTTGAATTGAGATATTAATAATATTATTATATGCAAATTCCACTAATAGTAGATATGAGATCCAATTATTTTATTAATAATTAATATTACATCATAAATACTGCTTTAAAACTTAATTGAAGATGGAAAGCCAAAAAATTTTAATATCCACTTGCAATATTTTAAAAAGATATTTTCAGAACTTAGATATGAACTAGGGTCCTCAACCAGATACAATATCATTTGATAGGCCATAATATTGATATATATTATCAAAAAAGAGCCTTACCATTTCTTCATTAAATGCAATTTTTTTATAAAGAATGAAATGAGTCATTTTTGTAAGTCAATTAACCACTACAAAGATGTTGTCCAATAAATTGGATGGCAGTAGATCTATGATGAAATCCATTGAGATAGAAGACCATGACTCTCTTGGAATAGATAAGGATTGTAAGAGTCCATAAAGACAATGTTGGAGATTTTTGGATCCTGAACAAATGTCAGAAGAAAGCACCAAGTCCTTCATTGCTTTCTACATTTGAGGCCACCAAAAATCTTAAAAAATAAATTCTAAGGTCTTGTTAAATCTAAAGTGACCTATAGTTGGAAAATCATGGCAAAATTGGAGAATGCATAGTTGTGTTGGTTCTTTTGGGATATACAAATGTTCTTTAAAATATAAAAGGTCTTTCTCAAGTTTAAACTTATCAGCATTTTTTTTCAAGTGACACTTAATATCAAAGGCCAAAGCATCATTAATGGTTGCAACATGCACTTCATTGAAAAAACTAGAATCAATAGGCATCGATGTAATAATAGCGCAAAGAAGAAATTGCTTTGGTTTCAATAAAATTGAATATTGTTGATCAAATGCTGCCTTTCCTATCATTTGTGCAAGATATAATCTCTTTAATAGAGCATCAAATAGTCTTTGTTGTTTCCTAGATTAATAAATAATAACAAAATTAAATTAAGATAGTCACATATTTTATCAAATTTGGCGGTGATTAAGAATCCAAGCTAACATAAAATATTTTAAGTTCTTGTGATTTATATATATAGTCACAAGATGCATTGATCCTTCAAGAAAATGATGCCATTCTTGAAAAGAATCCAAAATAATAAAAAATTCTTTATTGTAGATTTTATAATTAATTCCAACAACAAAGAATTTTTGAAAATAAAATATACCAAAATAGAGTTTATTGTCTATATCCATTTGTAAAAGTATATCTTTTAATACAAAATCCAAAGTATCAATCTCCATTTAGAATGCATTTGTAAAATTTAAATGTATCAATATTGAAGCTATAATAAATGTTATCTTGAGATCTTAGAATGCCTTTGTAAAATCTAAATGCACCAATATTAGAGCTATAATAAATATTGTCTTGAGATCTTAGAATGCCTTTGTAAAATCTAAATGCATCAATATTAGAGCTATAATAAATGTTGTCTTGAGATCTTAGAATGCTTTTTTTGCTTGAGGCCCTCATTCTAACTTATCCTTATATATCAATCAAATAAGAGGGGCAACAACTTGAGAGTAATTTTTGATGAAGATCCGATAGAAGTCAACAAATCTAAAAAAATATTGTACATATCTCATAGTCCATGAAATGGCCCATTGCATAATTGCTTCTACTTTCTTGAGATCCATCCTTAAATCCTTAGTAGATACAATGTTGTATTATATGTTGTCTTGTTTGAAACTGTGCCAAGCACCCAGTTGTGGAGGATGAAATTGTGGTCTACAAATATTCAAGAAATATTAATAGGCTTCATCTATATAAGAAGAATATGATTCAAATTTCAATATAAGAGTGCTTACAACAATACAAAGTACTTAAAAACACCTTTCTTAGTAACTTCAACCATATTCAAAATCCAATTGCATGATTACTTTCACAATTAAGCAACTAAGATTTCTCATTGCAAGTCCTAACTTTAGTCAGTGAGATTCAATAAGCTATAATTTTTAATCTAACTATCAACTTGGTATGAAATTCTACATATAAATATCAATATAAGTCTTCTATATAGTCAAAATTTTTTAATCCAATCTAACTTATAGATTGTAAAAAATCAATAAAAAACCGCACTAATGACACTTAGCCGCCAACTTGAAAGTTGATGCAGATGCTCCAATAGTAACTTCTCCTTCTTCAACTATTAATTTCAATTCAAAATTATTTAATAGCATGAATTTCAAGTCTTCTAATACCATGCCAAAATTCACCTTATTTTGACTAATAAATCTCTAGATATTATAAAAACTCTAAAGAATCCTAAACTGTCAATTTCTTGTACCTCTTCATATTAAAGATCAAATAAATCCCAAATGCTTTGTTAAATTATTATAATTTTTTACTCAATGTTAGCATATTTAATCATCTACACTTTTAGATTTTCAACTATAGATGTTATACCAATTACACAAAATAGCCAAGAGTGCTAGCTCTAATTTTATTGCATAAAAATCTAATTTCCAATATAAACCCTGATTTTAAATAACAATTGCTAAGTCCTTCCAAATCCTACAGAAACAAGTCTAATGCCTTTAGAACAAGCTTGAAGCTAGCTATCCAATCCTAATCACCCATCTTTGAATGACTTGATATCTTATCCTTGATAGCCATTTTTGTGGTTGGGGATCTGATTTCAATCTTATCTTATATACGATAGATCCCGGAGTATCAATCCAATCTATTCTAAGGATTTTTAATCTTGATCCTATTCTTAATTTAATCCAATTATCAACTATATAATCTATTTATCTCTTTTATCCTATTTTTATCAATTTATGATTTTTTAAAAGCAGTGAAAGAGTTTCTTCAACCTAGTAGGAAAAATTAATAACTAACTTTTATCTATTGGCTATTAAGATAAGAAAATAATCTAAGAGACTTTCATAAAATCTTTTTTAAATATCTTTAATTTCTACTGAATCAAAAAAATTAAATATTAAATAAAAATCAATCTTGTTTATATTTTTTTACCACATGAATGTATTATAATATGACAATGATGTAATCCAAAAATTTCATCTTAGGTTGATGAAATACAAATTTTTCTAATTTGGCATATAAACTTGTATCTTGTAGCTTTTGTAATACCAACTTGACATGCTCCTTATATTCCTTCAAATTTTTCAAATAGATGAAGATATTATTAAGATAGATCATTACAAATGTGAGCTAAAATTCCTCCCTATTAACTTTAAGAGGAAAACTAATTACATAACAAGTTTGAAAGATAATAGAGACTAATTGTATAATTACTTTAATAATTGATTAGATAATCAAATGATTATAGTTTCAAATCTTTAGATAATGCCTTCTAAGCAAAGGTTATCATTTAATTTAACTTAAAATAAGTGATTAAAAAAAATAAAAAAAATAAAAAAGAATTAGATAAAAATAACAAAATATAATAGTTGGATGAAAGAAATTGGATAGAATAAAATATCTACATAAAAACAATATTATTGGATGAAAATAATATTATTGGATGAAAATAAAAATAATTAGATGAAAAAAGATATATTTGGATGATAATACTACCACTATTAGATGAAAATGATATTATTGGATGAAAACTATTATAATAAGATAAAAATAGATACAATTGGATGATAATAGGCACAGTTCAATGATAACACTGCTATTAGATAAAAATTGGTACAATTGGATGAAAATAAGCATAATTAGATGAAAATAAGCATAATTGGATGAAAATAAGTATATTTGGATGAAAATAAGCATAATTAGATGATAATATCGCTATTAGATGAAAATAATATTATTAGATAATAATACTATAATTAGATAAAAATATTATTATTAGATGATAATACTATAATTAGATAAAAATATTATTATTAGATGATAATATTATAATTAGATAAAAATATTATTATTAGATGATAATACTATAATTAGATAAAAATATTATTATTAGATGATAATATTGCTAATGGATGAAAATGACATTGTTGAATGAAAATTGATACAATTGAATGAGAACAGACGCAATTAGATGATAACAAGCACAACCAGATGATAACATCACTATTCAATGAAAACACCACTATTCAATGAAAATCGGCACAAATAGATGAGAATAATTATAATTAGATGATAAGAAGTACAATTAAATGATAATAATATTATTGGATGAAAAGAGTGATATTAGATAAAAATGAAACTATTGAATGAAAACCGGCGAACCTCCAGGGCAAAGCAATAGCAGCAACAAAAAAAAACCTCTCAATTTCAAACCTTCATAATTTTTCTATTTCAACTCCAAATTTGATGATTCTTTCACCTAATCTTATTAATTTTCTCTCCCCTATACAATGAATATGTCTAAATAAAAAAATAATTTTACTAACAATGAACTCCAAGAGAACCAGCAAGGATATAAAATAACAACTAACAATACATGTTTATAACAACCAAAACAATATAATTCTTGGTACCTCAATAGGTTGCTCTTGCCAAGGGCTGAAACCAAAGGTGTGTGAGAGAGAGAAAAAGAGATTGATAGATTGATAGAGAAATTGATGATGAACAAGGCTTTGAGAGGATCTTATATACCCAAGCCCTCAAGCCATTTACTAAAAATTATCATTACCGGTAGCTTGTAAGTAACAACTAATTTGGAAGCAAGTAGTATAACTTGCATGGCACTTTATCTTATTCTAAATATTTCTAACTACCAACTATTTTTTTTAGCACCACTTGTCATAAAGAGATCAACCTACACCTCCCATGATTTCTAATTAATACTATTTATAGAAAAGACCAATGATTGATATCTATTTGCTACAAGATGATGATAAATCATTATAAATATCAATCAGTAGATAAGTTTTAACTCTTAATAACTTATTAAAACTTATATAAAATAACTTATTAATTTATTAATAAAAATATTAATTTTTTAGAAGAATTTATTAGGGACCAACTTGATTTGTTGTCATAGAAGTAATGGTTGAAGAGTAGAATAGCTCTCCATCTTCTCCCTTCATCATTACTTGTGGCTTCAAGAACAAAGTAATTTTCTATCTTCTTCCTTGACCATCTCTTGTGGCTTCAAGAGTAGAGTAATTCTTCACCTTCTTCAGTTCACCATCTTTTATGGTTTCAAGAGTAGAATAACTTTCCATCATTTTTTTATCATATTCTAACTACAATTAACTTTGTATTTCCTAATTTTATTTTAAATAAAAAATAATATATTTTTTTTTAATCTAATTTTTAGAATTAGATTCTATTAAAACTAATTTGATAATTTAAAGCCTTGGTATATAATTTAGATCAAAAAGCTCTATTTTTTTATAACTAAGAAATAAATAATATTATATCTTATCAAAATATCAAAAATTAATTAAATAAAATTTTGGTATATAATTTAGGGCTCACACATGGCACATCATCTGCGGATTATTTGTCCAAATAGGACAATTCTAGAATTCACTTGCCATGGCAAGTATACCTTATCCCTAGGCACACGATCATCACTTCAATTTCTTCACTCTAAGTCAAATGATGCTTGACATATTGTGAATCACACAATTCCATATTGCTTGAATCTTCTATCCAAAGGTTCTTGCATTACTACCTTTTGACAAACGTACCAAAATGTGAATTAAAATTCTTTTCTATCCATTTTAAGAGGAAAAATAAATACATAATAAGTTCAAAAGGTAGTAGAGATTAAATGTGTGATTAATTTTATAGTTGATTAATTAATCAAGTGATTGTAATTTCAACTCTTTAGATAATATCTTTCAAGTAATGATTACTATTTAATTTAATTTAGAACAAGTAATAAAAAAAATAAAAAAAGAAAAAAAAGAATTAAATAGAAATATATATATATATATATATATATATATATATATATTTGGATGAAAGAAATTGAATAAAATAAAATATCTAAATAAAAACAATACCATTGGATAAAAATGGTACTATTAGTTGAAAATAGATATAATTGGATGATAATACCATCATTTTTAGATAGAAAAGATACTATTAGATGAAAATTAGTATAATTGGATGAAAATAGGTACAATTAGATGATGATAAGTGCAGCTGGATGATAACACCACTGTCGTATTGTAACTTATTTATATGGTGAAAAATATAAATAATATTGATTTCTACCTAATATTCAATATCTTAATTTAATAAGAACTTAAGATACTTAAGAAAGATTTTATAAAAGCCTTTTAGATTATTTTCTTATTTTAATAGCTAATAGATAAAAGTTAGTTATTAAATTTTTCTTCTAGGTTATACAAATTCTTTTATTACTTTTAAAAAGCTATAAGTTAATAAAAATAGGATAGAAGATGTAAATAATTAATATGGTTGATACTAGAATTAAGTTGAACATAGGATCAAGTTTTAAAATCTTTAGAATAAATTAAATTCATACTTTGAGATTGATTGTGTATGGGATAGGATCAAAATCAGATCTCCAGCTCTAAAAATGGCCACCAAGAGTAGGAGATTAAAGGCATTCAAAGATTGGTATTAACATTGGATTACACATTAAATTCTTAATATTTTTATTTATCTTTAATATATAAAAGATCATTATTAAATAAAATAAAGAATGATAAAAAAAAGACCTAATTTAAATGGATTAGAATGGAAGAATTTAAAATTAGTTAGTGTGAATAAGGGGGTGATTAGCCGCCCTTGTGTTTAACATGTATTTAATTAGATAAGGCAATTAAGCTGCTTTAGATAATTAAGAAAAAAATAGTTTTATTAAGATTAAATAATAAGAAAGAAAATTTATCATAAAATAATTATAAATAGCTAATTTTTTATTTTAAAAAAAAAAAAAAAGTATAAAAAGATATATAATTATTAACATACAATCTTTTAGGCATGAATAATTTTAGCTCTAAATTATAAGATGACTCAACAATAGAATAGATTCATAGAGACTTTTTAGTTTTTTTTTAAAAACTTAGATATCAACATTTATGAACTGATGTTAATATGAATATAGGGATAGATCTTATGTAGAAACATAGAAAGAATATCTAACACTTCTAGGAATATGAGAAATGAGGTGTTCATTTGGCAACCATGCTGGGAACTTATGTTGCTATCTCTAATCATTATTATAATATTCTATTCTATTTAAGTAGTGATATAGCTATCGAAGGTCAAATTAAAAAAGGTAATATGTTGAACTTTTAGAAAGGGATCTACATCAATGAATATTGAATAAAAATTGATTTTAGAAAGTAGGAAATCTCTTTGGAGTAAGAGCCTTTGGATCCATCTAATTTGATAAGTACAAAATTCAAACATGATAATCATTCAACAAAAATTATAATAAAAATTATAAATCAGTTTTTAATTATAAAAGAGCCAATGGCTAGTTTCATTAAGTAGTGCATGATATAATGAGTCAAGAGGTTGAACTTCCTAAAAGTCCAAGAACTCCAAGAGAGCAGGTTGCTGAACAAGAATACATATATAGATTACAAAGATAAAGAAAAAAAGAAGTAAGGAAAGAAAGGAACGACAAATAAAAGGTTGAAAGAAAAGAAAGATATAATAAGAGAAGGAATTTATTTGCAAGTCTTCTACTACGGAAATATACAAAAAATATAGATTGAAGTAATTAAAAAAGCTCAGATTTGATTAGTATTTTAAGCACTATTGAACAAGAGACATAAAAATCTTTAACAAAAGAGTAATTGTCAGAAGAACTGACATTAATAGCTACAAAAAATCAACATTTAATAGTTAAGTTGAACATATAAATAAAAACTACACAAAAAATACTAAAGATTGAAGAGTGGGAGCAAGAATTTTTGATATCACTGATTGCAAGAACATCATTTAATATGGCACTCACAATCAGACATACCAAAGCCGCTTTATCTAGGTTTAAAGACAATGGTGATTTAGACATATATATACAAGAGTTTAATAATATTTGTCAAGTCAACAAGGAGACAACAGATGATGATGAGTTAATTCTCTTTCCAATTACACTAAAGAAGCAAGTACTTGAGTGGTATGCTTGCTATCCAATTAATCATTTTACAATTTAAGTACAACTCCAAGAAGCATTTATTCTTTGATTTAGAGAAAAAAAAAGTGATGGAGAAGTTATCGGCAGTCTTTCATATCACAAACAAAAGAAGAGTGAAGATGTAGAGGAATTCTTTGAATGAGTGGTATGAGAAGTTAATAAACTTATTCTTGAACCTCATGACTTATTAAGAAAAATATAGTTCTTGAATAGATTGCATAAAGAAGTAAGAAAATATGTAACTTTGCTACCAACAGACACACTAGACGAAGCTTTAAGGTCAGCTAGGAAAGTAGAACTCAATGTATATAGAAAAAAAAAAAAATTATAATTCAGATTTTGAAAATTTGAGTGATGACTCAAAAGACAATAAGAAGAAGAGGGTGAAGAAAAGGATCAAAAAAATAACCAAGGATGATCTTAAAGAATTAAAAAAAAAAATAGCTCAATTAACAAGTGCATCCAAGAAATTTCGTATTGGAATAATCTGCTGAAAGTACAATAATGAAGGATATTTTTCTACAGAATATCATTTAAAATTTTGCATCATTTACAACACCTATATTCATCAAACTATTGAATGTATTTATAATCGACAATATTGAGATAGAAGGTTAGAAGTGAATCAAGTATAACCACAATTAAATAACATGCAAAAAAAAAAAATTCATAGAGAAAATCTACCTATAAATCAAGAGACGAATCAAAGACCTGTGTATTAATAGTACTATAGGAGGGAAGAACTACTAAGAGATAATTACTATAGGAGCAAAGAAAGGTATCCTTATAGAAAAAATAGACCAAACTACTATAAAGATAAAATGAGGCCAAGACATGAAGGAAGATATGAAAGAAAAAGCTATACAGATTCATCAAAAAGAAATTATGAAAATCAAGCTCAAGGAGGAAGTAATCTTGAATGTTATTATTGCCATCAAAATGGCCATATTAAGATGAATTGTCAATTGTAGTTAAAGCATCAAAAAAAAATTAAAGAAGCACAAGAAGAAGGAAAGCCTATTGTAGCAGTAAATATAATAACTGTAGAAGTATGTGTATTAATGAGAGTTCAAAGACAAAAGATTGAGATTGAGGAAGAAAATTCAAATAATGATAGTAGAGATGAAGAAAGAAATAAATACAAGGCCATAGAACAACTTAAGCTGATTAATTTAAATAAAGTAAAAAAAAAAGCATTTCAAGAATGGAAAAAAGAAAGGTACACCAAGATGTAACCAAAGACATAAAGAAGCTATAAGAAGAATTTGAAGAAGATCTAATAGCCAAGGCAAGAAAATCAAATATGAACATTAGTGAGTGTCATGGACATAAGATTTATTCCAATAAATTACCTAAATAATATAGACCAATAGAAGTAGGTAAAATAAGTTGATTTGATAATATCTGATAGAATAGCTTCCTAGAAGCTTCATAGACGTAGAATCACCTTTATACATGTCTATAGGTGATTGGTAGGTTAGAAACTTGGTCAACAAGCTAGCCACATGGAGCACATATTGGTAGCTTGTAGAATAACCTAGCCATGTGTCACACATATTAGTAGCTTACAGAACAAGCCAAATACGACGTGCACATGTGAAAAACTTGTTGTGTAAGTTTGATACGTGTCTTGCAAATTAAACATGTGTATGAGGTCCTATAGAATATCGCCATGTAGCTTTTAGTTAGATACTATTTATAGAGATAAGAGTGAAGCCCTCTTCACTCTTATCAATTCCTTTCTTGGTTCTAGTCTAGTTTCAAGAATCTTCATGTTTCTAATCTTTAGCAATAGCCATTCCAATTTTCTTTGAATATATATACTTTCTTAACTCTATTTTGTAACTTTTACTTTAATATAGCTTCTATTAGATTATGCATCCCTTTTTAGTTCATGTCCCTGACAGATTGATAAGAGTACACTTATAATATCATAGCTTTGTCTTATCTTGATTTAGAGTGGATTATCCCTTTCTCTTCATAAGACACAAGCATATTAGAAGTTGCGGATTACCCTCTTCTAAACTGATATTATTCCTAGTATTTTCTTTGTTCTTTCTTTTACTTATCTCAAGTGGTGTTAGATATTTTTTGAAGTGTTATCATGGCAGAGCTTGCTGAAATGAAGAGTACAAGGGCACAAATGCAAGAGCAAATGAGAAAATTGATGCTTGCAATGCATCAATTCACTGTACCTCCACAAGGAACAACAAGGTTACCAAATAATGAAGATATGGATATGGTTGGAGCTGCTTCAACATCTACACTAAGTCATATAATTCTTCCTCCATTGGAATATCATCCAAGCATCAAAGAACCAAAAATTGGTCTATCTAAGAAGTTTGATGGCACAAGATCCAAATTTCAAGGATTCATCAACCAAGTCCAACTGGTGATTGAATTACAACCGCAAAGTTTTCCAATTCCAAGATCGCAAGTCAGATTTATTGGTACACTACTTTCAGGTTCTGCCTTATCTTGGTTTTCATCTTTTTTGGAATGACGTGATCTAATATTGGATAATTTAGAAGCTTTCTTAGCAGAATTTTGATCTATGTATGGAGAACATGATGCAACTTGTGTTGCAACCAACAAGCTTTGTATCCTATAATAAGACAATTAATCAGTGACATTATATGCTTCACAATTTTGACAACTAGCAATCGATATTAAATGGGACTATGTTGCACTCATCAGTCAATTTTTCTACGGATTACAATATGAAGTGAAGAAATTGATGCTGAACTTATCCGATTCTTAAACATTGAGTCAAGCAATAGACTTTGCGGTGAAGTGTGATAATCGGCTTTTTGAATTTCGATCTGAAAGTCGTACAAGTGAACCTCAGCAACATTATAATTTAGTGGCAGTACTAATGTGTTTTCAATATGTACCTTCAGAAGTTGAGGACATGTAAATTGATGCTATACATTTCAAGCCGCTTACTGAACAAGAAAAGACTCAACGTCGTTAAGAAGGATTATGCTTGTATTGTAGAGAACCTAAACACACTACTCAAAATTGTCCAAAGAAGCGACGCAACTACAAGATGAGCAGTACAAATATCAAAGAAGATAATATGTTGAAAAACGAGTTTATCCAGCCACAACAAGGACCGTACGGCTGGGATCTTGTATAATTTCTAATGAAGGTCTTATCATCTCCTCACAACCATCTCCTTGTTTTATAATAGATGTGTATTTAGGACCTAATAATTACAAAGCCTTTGCCTTAATAGATTCGGGAGCCTCGGCTTGCTTTTTAGATGAAGAATTTGCTAAAAGCCATAGAATACAGATAGTACAAAAATTTAAACCCGTACACGTAGAAGTCATAGATGGTCATCCTTTATCTTCTGGAGATGTTACTCATGAAACACTTCATCTGGATGTAGTAGTAAATGGCCATAATAGTTGCGTAAATTTCAACATAATTAGATTTTTCTCTATTCCAGTTATTCTAGATCTATCATGGTTAGAAAAACACAACCCTTGAATAGATTGGATTTTTCATATTCTAAACTTTTCTAAAAGTATAACTAACAATATAGTTAATCAAGTAAGAAATCATAAGTCTAGTAGAATTAAATCTGCGTTTGTGGGTGCAAGAGCTTTCTTGCACGCTGCAAAAGAAGGATCACCTTTTGTCATTTATGCTACACCTATTTCCAATGATAGAAAGACTTTAAGTAGCATTCTAAGTCAATATCAAGATTATCAAGATATTTTCGAGAAAAAAATGCAGATATTCTTCTGGAGCATCATCCATATGATTGTTCAATCGACCTTAAAAAAGGAACTCAGCCACCATTTGGACCAATCTACAATTTATTACAAGATGAATTGGCTGAACTCAAGGCGTATATTAATGAGAATTTGGCCAAAAATTTCATACGCCATTTTAAATCTCCAACAGGAGCTTTAATTTTATTTGTGAAGAAAAAGGATGGATCATTGTGGATGTGTGTTGATTACGAGGATTCAACAAGATTACAATCAAGAACAAATATCCATTACCTTTAATATCAGGACTCTTTGATCAGTTGCATCAAGCTAGGATCTATACAAAAATAGATCTAAGAGGAGCATACAATCTAGTACGCATCAAAGAAGAAGATGAATGGAAAATTGTATTTTGAACTAGATATGGACATTTTGAATATAATGTCATGCCTTTTCGACTTACAAATGCACCAGCTGCTTTTCAACATCTCATGAATGATATTTTTTGTGAATTCCTAGACAATTTTATCATCTGCTACCTAGACAACATTTTGATCTATTCTAAGAATGTAGAAGAATATGAAATACATGTTCGTCAAGTATTATAAAAACTTAGAGATGCGGGATTGTACGCCAAGATGGAAAAGTGTGTATTTCACACTACTCAAGTTGATTTCTTAGGATACATCATTTCAAATGATGGTCTCATGATGGATTCTAAGAAAGTCCAGATAATCATGAATTGGAAGATTCCAAAGACGGTAAGAGATGTCCAATGCTTTTTAGGATTTGCCAATTATTATCGGATCTTCATCAAAGATTTCTCTCGAGTTGCGGCTCCACTTACATGTTTGACTTGTAAAGACAAACTCCAATGGAATCAAGAAGCGGAAGCAACATTTGAAGCTTTGAAAACATTGTTTGTTTATGTACCAATCTTGTATCGTGTAATTTTTTCTAGGTATTTTTTATAGAAACAGACACATCAGACTTTGTCTTGGGTGCGGTTTTGTTACAAATAGGAATAGATGACAAACTTCATCCAGTAGCTTTTTATTCTAAAAAATTCTCAGCAGTCAAGATCAATTATGAGATCCACGACAAAGAACTTCTTGCAATCATGGATTCTTTTCAAAAATGGTGACATTATCTAGAAGGCACTTCCAATCTAGTCACTATATATACGGATCACAAGAACCTCGAGTATTTCATGTCAGCACGCATGTTGAATCATCGTCAAACTCATTGGAGTATGTCTTTATCAAGATTCGAGTCCATTATCACTTATCGGCCAGAAAAACAACAAGGTTTGTTTGATGTCCTTTCTAGACGTTCTTATTTTATACCAAAAGAAAGAGATGCAGCTTTTGAGCAATAAAGAACGGTTCTCTTGAAACCACAGCAGTTTCATCTTCGAGTAATAAAATCAACATTGGCTATTGATTCAATTTTTCTCGAGCAAATTCAATCAAGTATGTCCTCAGACCCTTTTGTTCATGATATCAAGAATAATTCTTCCAAGTCTCATGATTCTTCTAAATTCGAGTTCAAGAACAATCTACTATATTTTAAAGGACGCCTATATGTTTCAGAAAGAGAAGCACGTTTACGTGCTCTTCAAGCACTTCATGATTTATCAACGGTAGGATATTTTAGATACAACAAGACTTTGGAACTTATATCAAGAGATTTTTGGTGGCCTCATATATGGAAGGCAATCAAAGACTTTATACAATCATGTGATATCTGCTCAAGATCAAAGATTCCTCGCCATTAACTTCTTGGGCTTCTTCAGCCATTACTTATTCCAGAACAACCATGGTCTTCTGTTTCTATGGATTTCATCACAGATCTTCCAAGCTCAAGATCTTAAGACTCTATATTTATGATAGTAGATCAGTTCACCAAGATGGCACATTTTGTGCCATGCATAAAATCTATTACAGGTGAAGAAACAGCTAAGCTTTTCATTGATAATATCTATTGTTATCATGGATTACCTAAGGATATTATATCGGATAAGAGAACTCAATTTGTATCAAGATTTTGGAGAACCCTTTTCAAGATCTTAAAAGTGGACATAAAGTTATCTTCATCTTTTCATCCTCAAACTGATGGACAAATAGAGCGCGTGAACCAAGTCTTAGAGCAATACTTAAGGTGTACCATCAAACATCAACAAGATGATTGGATAGCTCTTCTGCCATTAGCAAAATTTGCTTATAATAATACGATATATTCTTCTATGCAACAAACATCTTTCTTTGCCAATTATGGCTATCACCTACGACTTGATGCTTTTGACTTTTCAAAAGTTGATAATCCAACAACAGAAGATTTGATAAATTATTTGTCAAAGCTACATGTAATAATGAAGGTGCAATTAAAAGAAGCTCAAGAATGAAAAAAAAACAAATGCAGATGCATATGGCAAGGAACAATCACAATTCAACGTGGGGGACAAGGTATGATTACTTCGTCACAATATCAAGACTACTCGTCCTTGTGATAAGTTGGACTATCATAAGCTTGGACCTTTTCCTATTTTTGAACAAATCAATCTAGTTGCATATCGATTACACCTATCAGAGTTCATAAAGATCCATCTTATATTCCATATGTCACTATTCAAGCCATACAAGACAGTGGATATACAAAGAAGAAGACAAACGCCACCACCTCCTGTTGAAGTAGACAACAATGAAGAATTTGAGATTGAAGAGATTTTAGATTCAAGGCGGCACCAAAATCAACTGGAATATCTTGTGCATTGGCACGGATACAATATTAGTGAACGCACATGGGAGCCATCAAAGAATCTAACAAATGTATCAATAAAAGTCAATGCATTTCATCGACGACATCTGTCAAAACTAAGATAAAGAATCAAGAAAATCTTTGCTATAAAGCAAAGCAGGTTCTATAGAGGTTCCATCCTACCTTGTATCATTATTTGTCATTTCCTTAGATTTGTTTGTGCTAAAGAGATGGAGGATCAACAACCAGCAAATTCAGCTCAAGAGCCATCATTTGCTGATTTATCGGACGAGACATTACGACTATCACAACCTTCAAGACGATAGAATAGAGATGAAGATCCTCAAGAATGACATGTCTTTATTCAAATTGATGGAAAAATACAACGTGTTTGGTATCACGACCTTGGAAAAGACTCTCAATGTTTGGTGATACTTTTAGAGGTAGGAACTACTCCTGATGGTGTTCCTAATGTTTTCTTTGAAGGAAGTTATGAAGGCCTCAACAATGATCAAATAACAGGGTGGTCTTTTCGCCTTGGTATGGGATATTATCGATGGCTGAAAGGACCTATCAACTACCTTCGAAGGGAACAAAGATCAGAGTATGTGGCAAGCACAATTCAACATATTCTAGACTTTCTCAACATATAATCATCGCTCCTTGTGGAACTCGTCCCTAGAAGGGGGGATAATGTCACGGACATAAGATTTACTCCATTAAATTATCTAAGTAATATAGACCAATAGAAATAGGTAAAATAAGTTGATTTGATAATATCTGATAGAATAGCTTCTTAAAAGCTTCATAGACGTGGAATCACCTTTATATATGTCTATAGGTAATTGGTAGGTTAGAAACTTGATCAACAAGCTAGTCACATGGCACACATGTTGGTAGCTTGTAGAATAAGCTAGCCATGTGTCACACATATTGGTAGCTTGCGGAACAAGCCAAGTACGAGGCGCCCATGTGAAAAACTTATCGCGCAAGTTTGACACGTGTCTTGCAAATTAGACACTTGTATGAGGTCCTATAGAATATCACCACGTAACTTTTAATTAGATAGTATTTATAGAGGCAAGAGTGAAGCCCTCTTTACTCTTGTCAACTCCTTTCCTGATTCTAGTCTAGTTTCAAGAATCTTCAAGTTTCCAATCTTTGGCAATAGCCATTTCAGTTTTATTTGAATATACATACTTTCTTAATTCCATTTTGTGACTTTTACTTTGATACAGCTTCTATTAGATTATGCATCTGTTTCTAATTCATGTCCTTGACAGTGAGCAATCATTATATGAGACTAAACAAAGAAATGATAGAAGAGTCATGAAAAATGAAACAACAAAAGTTGGAGAAGCTGAAAAGATTATAGGAGATATACTCCAACAAACAAAAGCAAATATTATTATAGGCCAACTATTATAGTTAGCGCCATATTGCAAAAGAAAAGTTATGGAAGCCTTTCTTCGAGAACACATACTAAAATCAAAGGTATCAAAAAAAATTTAAATAGAAAATTAAGATTATAATATAGCAATGCCCATCATTACGGTTAGAATAAAACATTGATCCATACACAATGTATTGTTAGATAGAAGATCTGATGTGAATATCATCATAGATGAGTTATAAAGAAAATTAAGTTTCAATTATATTGAACTAGCTCCATTTACAATCAAGATGGCAAATCAACAAAAAATGGCACTACAAGATATTATTTGCAATTTACAAATAGAAGTTGGAGGATTTTCCTATAATATTGTAGTAATAGTTATCAAATTAGAAAAAAAGTTCCAAAGTTATTCTATAATATTAGGACGACCATGGCTTAAAGAAGCAAAGTCTAAATAGGACTGGACTCATGATATCTTAATAATTTTTTTCAAAAAAAAAAAAAAAAAAAAAATTAGTCTTTAGAAAATTCCATATTTTTTACCATCAAAACGACCTTTACAACTGGAGTGTTATAATTGGGAGGAAGGATTAGCTGATGGAGAAGAACAAGTAGTATATTAAGTTGTATCTTCACTACATCTTATAGCTGATATTGAATTAACAAGATTAAAAAAAATGTTTAGTTATGATTGCAATATGGCTGAATCAACAACACAGAAAAATAAAGAATTAAAAAAAAAACTAGAGATAAAATAAGAAAAGTAAGAATCACTAGACAAGTAATAAAGACAGATGATTAAGTATCCAGAATATTTTTACAAAGCCAGAGAGGATACAATAAAGTTGGATAAAACTCCAGTTAAAGAAGCAGTTAAAGGCAAAGCCATTACTAGTTGGACTATTAGTAAAGAAGAACAAATTGACAAAGTAAATTTAGATTCTAATGATCAATCAAAGAAAGTTAAAATAGAAAAATAAATCAATGAGGAATTCAAATAAAAGCTAATAAAATAACTATAAGAATACAAAGATACTTTTGCATGGAGTTATGAAGACTTAATAGGTATACCATCATATATTTGTAAACATTGAATTGAGTTAGAACTAAATGCACGACCAATTAAATAAGCAAGATATTGAATGAATCCAGCATATGTTGCCAAAGTCAAGGAAGAGATTGACAAATTATATAAGATGGGATTCATCTTTCTTATAGATCAAACCGAGTGGTTGTTACCAATAATAATTGTACCTAAAAAGAATGGAAAATAATAAATATGCATTGACTATAGAAAGTTAAATGGAATAAAAAAAATTGATCCTTTTCCATTACCATTTATAGATGCTATCCTTGAAGTAGTAGCCAGTCATGAACTCTATTCAATGTTAGATGGATTTAGTGGATACAACCAAATTCCAGTGGCCTTACAAGATCAATTCAAAACCTATTTTATCACTGAATGGAGACCATTTGCATATCAAGTAATATTATTTGGATTAAAAAATGTATCTGCAATCTTTCAGAGGGTAATTATATACACATTTGTAGAATACTTGAATAACTTTATGCAAGTTTTCTTTGATGACTTCACTATATATGGAACGAATATTCAACACTTGGAGCATTTGAAAAAATATCTTCAAAAATGTAGACAATATAGAATTAGTCTCAACTCAAAAAAATGCACTTTTGTAGTAATTTCAGATACTCTCTTAGGTCATATTGTTTGTAAAGAAGGATTATTAGTAGATCCAATAAATATTCAAACTATAGTTGCTTTACCACTTATAAGGAATCTCAAAGAAATGTATGAATTTATGGATTCTACTATTTATCATAGAAGATTCATACAAAATTTTACAAACATTTTTCAACAATTATCAAACCTGACCAAATCTAATATCAAGTATAATTGAACAAATGAATATTAATAAGCATTTGATTTATTAAAAGAAAAATTAATGATTATATTAATATTGATTACATCACAATGGGACAAGCCTTTTCATGTACATTGAGATGCTTCCAATAACGCAATAGGTAGTGTATTAGCTCAAAATAATAACTGGTAATTTAGACTCATTTATTTATTATGCTAGTCAATTACTTAACTAAGCAAAGAAAAATTATAGTACCACAAAAAGAAAAGCATTAGCAATGGTATACTTAGTACAAAAGTTTAGACATTATTTGTTAGCAAATCATTTCATTTTCTATATAAATCATCAAGCTCTATTATACCTCATCAACAGACCAATAATCTCAGGAAGAATAGCAAGATGGATGTTATTACTTCAAGAATATGATTTTGAAATTATATATAAATCTGGATGATAATATGTTATAGCAGATCACTTATCAAGAATAACTACAAGAAAAACACCAACTGGAATAGAAGATCATCTTCCAGAGACAAATTTGTTTATAGTATAAATTGATCCCACATTTGTCAAGAAGCAAAACCATTTTTTGATTGGCAAGCACCATTAATTGATTTTTTGAAAAATGGTAGATTAACTATTATTACTTTGATCAATATTAGAAGACAAGTAGTAATTAGAAGCTAATTTTATTATCTTGATGAAAGAAAAAGATTAATTAAAACTTGTTTGGATAGAATTGAATGAGTATGTTTATTAGGTGTCATTACTAAAGCAATTATACCTGAAGCTCATGAAAGACTTGCAGGAGGACACTTTTTTGCTACAATAACTTTACACAAGGTTCTTACAGCTTTATTCTGGTAGCCAATACTAAGAAAAGATGTTTATAATTATTATAAACAATGTAATATATATCAATACACAACAGCCAAATTGGATAAATAAAAAAATCTTTTATATCCAGTTTTATCTTTGGAAGTATTTCAATGATGGGAAATAGATTTTATAGGACCTATTGATTCAATAGCTAATTTTACAAAAAATAGATATATCATCACAATAACAAATTATACGACTAAATGGATAGAAGCACGAGCATTAAAGGATAATATCGCCAAATCCACAATTTGATTTGTATATGAAGAAATTATAATTTGCTATGGATGTTCAATAGAGTTAATTAGTGACCAAGGAATACATTTTATCAATGAGACAATTCAAAAACTAACCACAAAATTTATGATAATCCATCAAAAATCTACTACTTATTATCCTTAAAGAAATAGACAAGCAGAATCTACCAACAAAGTTCTTAAGGCAATATTAACCAAAACAGTCAATACAAATCAAACAGACTGGGATACTAAATTTTATCTTATATTGTAGGCATATCATATAGCATATAAAGTAACTACAAAACATATATCTTTTTCTTTAGTTTTTGGAACTGAAGTCTTATTATCCATAAAATATTTGGAAAAGATAAAGAGGTCGATTATAGTAAGGCATATGCAAGCTGTCATAAAAAACCACTTATACCAAATTCAACAAATGGACTTAAGAAGAGTAGAAGCTAAAGAAAATATAGTTCGAGCTCAACTACAAAGAAAGTTTTGACATGACCATGCACATCAAACCAAATCTTTTAAAAATTGTCTTAAGACAGAAGTACCTAATATTAAATCCAATTTAGAAAAATACCAGATTTGGAGAGATATATTACAGCAAAAACATCAAGATATTCCTATTAAATTTTAATATGTATACAGAAGGCCAATTAGTTTTGTGGTTGAAAACAACATCTAAAAGAAAAAGAAAAAATTTTTAATACAAATGGATGGGACCTTATGTGGTGAACTCAATATACTCAAACGGAATAGTAGACTTACTACTATCAAATGACATAATTATAAGAGAAAATATTAATAAGCTTAAACCATATTATAAATTAGAAGAATCAAAACTTTATTTGTGCTTCACAAATACCAAATAAAGATATAAAAACTAATCTGATACTAAAAAATAATAAAAAATAAAAAATAATTTTTTTTTGAAATAACCAAGAATAAGAAATTTGTATATCATCAAATTTCCAATGCGTATCAACATTCAAATTAGCTAGTTTCAAAACAAAATATTCCATGATAATAAACTATTACTATATATATATATATTAAATTAAATTAAATAAAAAAAATAAAAAAATAAAAAATATATATAATTCTCAACTAGATACCACAGTTTGATATGATAGCCGTGACCACATTGGAAGATTACCTCTGCAGTAAGTTGTCTAGGGTGTATCACTATCCTGTAAATATAACTAAGGTCGGCCACACCTGCAATATGTGTACTGTATTGCCGTTGCAGATAGGGAGTATAGAAAACAGATACGATGATGACTTAGAATAGAATGGCGGGACGTTCATCTAACAGGCTGGCATTCAGCTCTGCAAGACAACACTACCACCAACCGCGGCAATCGCGCTCAGGCTGGAGAGCCTTGTGTCATCATCCAGGGTGGAAGTCTTGTTTGTGATGGAGAACACAGATTAGAAAAAGAAAAGATCCTGTTCAAGTATTAGTTCGTATAAAAAAATCAAGCATACAACATACTTGGATAACATCAAATATTCAGGACCAATAAATTGCAAACTACTCGGAAGGTCATTCACCACTATTAAAGAATCTGCGATACCACCATCAAAGTTAATCCAGTGTAGCAAATACCAACAGTGATTCAACCCGGAAAAAAATTTCCGATTATGAGCCTCAAAGATAATACTATTACTACACAGTTGCCTTTTTGATCATCAACACACTGGAGAGAGATCAATTCTAAGATTGCACGGTGATCATCTGTACCTTCAACAATAGCAACGTTTTGCTCACCTCAATTATGAATTTGATGACTACATCGCTTTGCCACCATCACCACCTAGAGCAACTATACCATGGTGCAAGTTGCGAGTAGCAAATGCAATAATCTACACCTCCAATCCAAGCTTGGTAAACATATCAACTTCCGCAGTAACAACTACCTGATATACAATGTGGAACGAGGTGGCTTATATCCATTGCCAAACGACTATTGTTTCAATCGACATCCGCGCGCCAAGCCAAATGACAATCGCGTCGATCGACATCTGTGCGCCAAGCCACACAGCAATTATATTTTGGCCGTAATCCTCTTTGACAATCATGATCCACAAATAGCACAGCACTCGCTATGATCATCATCAAAGCAATTACGGACAAAAAGTGTAACATAAAAAAAAATAAAATAATAATAACATATATATATATATATATATATATATATCAAAATTAGAATTAAAATTATTAAAATAAATTTAAATTTAAAAATTAAATTTTATTAAAAATAATAATAATAATAATAATAATAAAAATAATTATTCATTAATAATAAAATTTTGAATTCAAAAAAAAAAAAAATCTGCTATAATACAAAATATTCTTTTAATTCTTATCAATAAAAGGATAATTGGATGGAATTAATTAATTTTGAGAGAGAGGATAATATTAACAATAGATTATACATTAAATTCTTAATATTTTTATTTATCTTTAATATATAAAAGATAATTATTAAATAAAATAAAGAATGATCAAGAAAAGACCTAATTTAAATGGATTAGAAAAGAAGAACTTAAAAATAATTAGTGTGAATAAGGAGGTGGTTAGCTGCCCTTATATTTAACATGTGCTTAATTAGACAAGGCAATTAAGCCACGTTAGATAGTTAAGAAAAAGATAGTTTTATTAAGATCAAATAATAAGAAAGAAAATTTATCATAAGATAGCTATAAATAGCTAATTTTTTATTTTATAAAAAAAGAAAAAAATATATATAAAAAAATATATAATTATTAGCATACAATCTTTTAGGCATGAATAATTTTAGCTTTAAATTATAGGATGACTCAACAGTAGAATAGATTCATGGAAACTTTTTAGTTTTTCTTTAAAAACTTAGACATCAACATTTATGAAGTGATGTTAATATGAATATAAGGATAGATCCTATGTAGAGACATAGAAGGAATATCTAACACTTCTTGGAGTAAGAGAAATGAGATGTTCAATTGACAACTAGGGTTGGATAATTAGGTTTAAATTCATTCTAGAGATATGAGACTTGTTTTTGTAGGATTTAGGAAGACTTAGCAATTGTTATCTAAAGTCAAGGTACTGAAGGTTAAGTTTTTATGCAATAAAGTTAGAACTAGTACTTTCAGCTATTGTGTGCAATTGAAATAACATCTACAATTGAAAATTTGATAATGTATAGATAATTAAGTGTATTAAGATTAAGTAAAAATTTGTAACAATCTAATAGTGCAATTGAAATAAAAATTGTTGTCCATTTCTATAGCAAGCAGTGGCATTTGTCTTCTTCTTTCTATATCTACTGTCTTGTATGGCTCAAGTAGTGACAAGTAGAGTACATGATGGATCTTCATAGATTTTGGTAGACATAATTGATAAGCAATTGGATTAATTTGTCCACAAATTGAAAAAGATCCAAGCCTATAATAATCTATCTTATCACAAGAGCGAATAGTCTTGATATTATGATGAAGTAACCATATTTTATTATCCATGTGGAATCAAGGTTGTTCCTTGCTATAAAAATTTACATTGATTTTTTGTCATTCTTGAACTTTCTTTAATAATACCTTCATTGTTGCATATAGCTCTGACAACCAATTTGCTAAATCTTCTGTCATAGGATTATCAACTTTTAAAAAGTTAAAAGTATCAAATTATGGATAATAACCATAATTTGTAAAGAATGGAATTTATTGAATAGAAAAATATACCAAATTATTATAAGCAAACTCTGCCAATGGCAAAAGAATTATTCAATCATATTGATGATAATTGATGGTACATCTCAAATATTGCTGTAAAACTTGATTTTTTTGTTCCATTTGTCCATCAATTTGAAGGTAGAAAGTTGAAGATAGTTTTATATCCACCTTCAATATTTTGAAAAAGATCCTCCAAAATCTTAATACAAATTATGTTCCTCTATTTATTAAAATATCCTTTGGTAATCCATGATAGCAATAGATATTATCAAGAAAGAATTTAATTGTTTCTTTACCTATAATAGATTTTGTACATAGTTTCAAAATGTGCCATCTTGGTAAAACGATCTACAATCACAAATATAGACTCATATAAACTTGACTTTGAAAGATCTATGATAAAATCTATAGAAATAGAAGACCAAGGTTATTTTGATATAGGTAATGGTTAGAAAAGTTTGTAAGGTTGGTGATGAGGAATTTTTGATTTAGAACAAACGTCACATGACTGTATAAATTCTTTAATAGCCTTCTATATTTGAAGCTACCAAAAATCTCTTGATATTAGTTCTAAAGTCTTATTATATCCAAAATATCGTGCTACAAGAAAGTTGAAATGAGTTTTTAGAGTACGTACTTAAGCTGCGTCTTTTAAAATATATATGCATCTTTTAAAATAGAATAGATCATTTTTGAACTCAAACTTGGAAATATCATAAGACTTAGATGAATTATTCTTAATTTCATGGATCAGAGAGTCTAAAGACATACTTGATTGGATTTACTTGACAAAAGTTGAATCAATTGTCAATGTTGATTTCATTGCTCAAAGATGAAATTGCTCCGACTTTAAGAGGATCATTCTTTGTTGATAAAAAGCTAAATTTTCTTCTTTTGGTATAAGATAAGAATGTCTAGAAAGGGCATCAGATAGACTTTATTATTTTCTTGGTCAATAGATAATAATAAATCCAAATCTTGACAAAGATATGCTCTAATGAGCCTGGTGATGATTCAATATGCGTATTGATATGAAATATTCAAGGTTCTTGTGATTTGTATACATGGTTATTAGACTAAAAGTGCCTTCCAAATAATGATGCCATTCTTAAAAAGAATCCACAATTGTAAGAAGTTCTTTATCATGGATTTTATAGTTGATTTTTGCTACTGAAAATTTCTTGGAATGAAAAGCTATTGGGTGGAGTTTATCAACTGTTCCCATTTGTGAAAAAATTGCCCCCAAAGCAAAGTTTGATACATCTATTTCGATTAAAAATATCTTAAAAATATAGATACGATACAAGATTGGTATAGAAATAAAAACTATCTTCAAAGCCTCAAACAATGATTCTATTTGTTTCTTCTACTTGAGTTTGTCCTTACAAGTTAAGCATGAAAGTGGAACTCCAACTTGAAAAAAGTTTTTGATGAAGATTCAATAATAATTAGTAAGTCTCAAAAAGCATTACACATCTCATATTATTTTTAGAATCTTCCAATCCATGATTGTCTAAACCTTCTTAGGATCTATTTTGAAACCATCATTTGAAATGATGTATCCTAAGAAGTCAACTTGAGTAGTGTGAAATACACACTTCTCTATCTTGGCATACACTATATCTCTAAGTTTTTGTAATACATGACAAATATAAAGTTTATGTTCTTTTATATTCTTAGAGTAGATTAAAATATTGTCTAAATAATAAATAATAAAATCATGAAGAAACTCATGAAATGTATTATTTTTAAGATGTTGAAAAGTAGCTAATACATTTGTAAGTTCAAAAGATATGACATTATATTTAAAATGTCCATATCTTATTTGAAATGCAGTCTTCCATTCTTCACCTTTTTTGATGGGCACTAAGTTATATGCTCTTTTTAGATCTATTTTTATATAGATCTTAATTTGATTTAATTGATCATAAAGTTTAGATATCAAAAGCAGAGGATATCTATTCTTCATGGTAATCTTATTGAGTCTTTGATAATCTACATACATCCGTAGTGATCCATTTTTCTTCTTTACAAACAAGATAGGAGCTCTTGTTGGGAATTTTGAATGGCGTATGAAATTCTTGGCTAAGTTCTTATCAATATATTTTTGTGTTCAATCAATTCATTCTAAGATAGACTATAGATTGGTACAAATGGAGGCTGAGTTTCCTCTTTGAGATCAATTGAGCAATCATATAGACGATGCTCTAGAAGAATGTCTGCATTTTTTTTTTTTTAAATATCTTGATAATCTTGATATTAACTTGGAATGCCACTTGAAGTCCTTCTACCATTACAAATAGGTGTAGCATAAATAACAAAAGATGATCCCTCTTTTTTTTATTTATAAAAGCTTTTATACCTATAAATATAGATTTTATTATACTAGGCTTATGATTTATTATTTCATTTATAAGATTCTTATTAATGCTCTGAAAAAATTCAAGTCTATAAGAAATCCAATCTATTTAAGGATTATACTTTTCCAACCATGATAAATCTAAAATAATTGGATTAAGAAAGAAATTTAATTATATTAAAGATTACACAGCTATTATAATCATTTATTATTACATTTATAGGAAGGATTTCATGAGTAATATCTCCAAAAGATAACAAGCAACCATCTATGACTTCTATATGTATGGATTTAGTTTTTTATACTGAACGTATTCTATAACTTTTAACAAATTTTTTATCTAAAAAACATGTTGAGGCTCCTAAATCTAGTAAGCCAAAGGCTTTGTGATTTTTAGATCTCAAATATACATCTATTATAAAACAAAGAGAGGATTCTCAAGAAAGGATAAGACCTTTACTAGGAGTTATACAAGATTTTAGTTGCTCGGTGTCGTGTTGTGGTTTGCCTATCATGTGAAAAAATTATATAGATATATTTAATATACAATTTATTATGCAATTAAGTGAAAGCTATAATAGTGGATTTCATTGATTACAAAAATATGATTAGATTTTTAGTTTAGAAAGAATCTACTTAATAGGACTATTAATGAGGTTCATACAATTTTTTTTTTTTTTTGGTAGTGATTTTGACGTTGATTTATTGACAATAACTAATATATATCTTAAGTTATCTTTTTTAGATATTAATGACCCTTAAAATCTTAGTTTATTTCTTTTATTTAGTACTTAAAGCACAAAGTATGTAAATCTTATAAGAAGAAGGATTTAAAAAGAGTTTTTAGTGTAAAAAGGATAGTTTGGCCATCCATGTGGATGGATAGAGGTAGATGATAGAAATCTCTATTCTAATTGGCCAAAAATCATGTCCAATGGGCTTCAAGGAGGCTGCCCGAGGGTTTATTCAGAATTAAGGTTTATTTTTTGTGAAGGATTGAACATCAGAGGCTAGGATCATAAGATTTAGGATTTTGGATCTGATTTAGGTACAAATTTTATATGATTTACATTTTTTATAAAGAAGTTATAGGCACTCAAAGTTAAGGTATTGATTTTGGATCTATTGTCACTCTTTTGGATATAACTTGTGCATACATAGAGCAATCAAGGATCAGCGATTGGGATTAGAGAGAGCACTTTCACGGCTATATTTTTTATATACAGCTTGATGAAATTCAAGCTAGGATGAAGGAGATATTGAGAGTTGAAGTCAATGCTTATAAACTTAAGGTGAAACCTATGAGCATTGTCTACACTCTGAAGTAAATTTTATAGAAAGTGAATAGTTGGATCAAAAATTATTAAATTCTAAAGTTTAGCAAGAAATAAGTCCTTGTGGGTGAATAAAGTTTTGAAGGGTTTTTATAGAAATTTGAATCTTTTTTGTACAAATTTATTTAAACATAAGAGGGTTTATATATATAACTTTTTTTTTATAAGATTCTTATATTATTTGTCTTTTTTATTAAGGACAAATCACCTATTGGATTTTTGCCATCAAGTTTCAAATAAACTCTTCATAGCCAAGTACCCAATGTATTCCCAGATAGAAGACTATATCATACAACATATTGGTGAATCCAACGTGAAACATCTGGGGTAGGGAGTTTTGAAGAAATATTTTGGCCTTTATTATAGCAGGGGAACAATGAGATAGTAATGGAAACTGCAATGGAGCATCACCAATACAGCTTGATCCTGCTACAACTCAAATATTTGAAGCATGTTCTTTTTATATGTAGGAACAACAAACAGTAGAATGCAAAGAGGCTTTGGCTATTAAAGCCTTACAATCTGTTATTGGATTATTAGATCAGTTTGATAGGAAGAACATCTCTAAGTATTTGAAATATTATTCTCAGAAGATGGAGCTTAATAAAGTATCAGAGAAGGAGATGATCCTAACATATGAGCTAGTAGTTGTACGTGAACTCCGTGAGCATAAAGAGGATTATTCAAACTCATGGAGCAAAATGGAAGGATTTTATCCTTCAGCTAAAAGAAAAATATTCTTTAGAGGATATTGAAAGGATAACAAAAAAATCATTTATAAAATGGATTAATAAATCCAATAAGAGGTTGGTAGCAATAGAGTTATTTCAAGAATTTGAAAGGCAATTTCTTCAACTATTTCGGGTGGAAAAGCTTACACTTGAAAATGACAAGGTGGAGCTATTTCTCCAATTGGCCAACAGTGAATTATAAAGGGAATTGAAATTATTGTTGGAAGATAATACAGAAGACAATGGACTTATTACTGACTGGAAGAAGGTCTTGGAAGTAGTAGGTATATTTGCTAAGAGGGAATATCAGAGAAGCAAGATAGTAGTAAAACAAGAAATTAGGCCTCTATTAATTATAATATCTCGCAAGCAATCACCGGAATTGGCTATATCAATATCTATTGTCTCAATTCCTACATCTGTAGATACATCTCAAAAAGATGCAATTGAAGAATTGGTGAAGGATATGAAAGACTTACAGATCAAATTGGCAAAGCTAGAAGAAAAAAAAGGAACATCTGAAATCAAACCTGCATCAAAACAAGGATATATACAAAGGTGTATTTGATGCGATAGTATACAACATCTTTGCAAGGAGTGTGAAGATTTTGTTGATACTTTTTAATGAGGAGTAATTTTATAGAAGGATGGAAAGATTGCTTTATAAGATATAGGTGAGTTCTTCAAAACCAACTTTGAAAAAAGACGGATAAAAAGGATTTTAGAGGATTATCTATCATGTCATACTATAGCATCAAGAAAAACTACCACTTACAATATAGAGGTTATAAGAGAGAAAGAAGTTGGTTTTGAGAAACATGTGGAGATGGTAGATTTGTGGAATTATGCTATCACTAGCATGAATAAAGAGAAGGTTACAAAGCAAGAATTATTTAATACAACCACAATAATTAGGAATGCTACAGGATGGGATGACCTTATAGACACCATGTCTGTGCATGCTTATCTAGCAAAATCCCACTATGAAGCTTTGATGGATATGAAGAAGGGAAGAAATATAGTAGAAGAAAACTTTGAGGAACCAAATAATAAAAAAAGACCTCAAAAAGATGAAGAGAGAACACAAAATAAAAGGATATCTACACCACAGGATAGTAGATCTTTTGAGAATAGACCATCAAAATCATATTTTGGAGATGTACCGTTGCCAAAGAAAAAATAGAAAGAAAGGATAGTAGGAGATAAAAACAAGGAGAAGGATAAGCTTGTTGCCTATAAGCTATAATCAGATATAGAAGCAACTACAGATTTGAAGGGGCTATTAGAGAAGAGGGTGTTGAATGTCAAAATTGAATTCACTTTATGAGAAAATTTGGAGATTACAAAGAAAGAATTTTATGATGTCATTATTGAGACTATCAAGCAAAAAATACAATTGATAGGAGAGTCTATAATATCTAATGCACTAGATACAATATTAGCAAAAGAAAAAGAGTTGGAGTTGGCTAAATATTGTATCAATAAAAAGAATTAATTTTCCTTGGATGAGGATAAGGTTGATGACAAAGGTCCTAGTTATTATTCTAAAAAGCATTGGGCTAGAGCTACTACAAAAACTTTACTGAAGGTGGAAGGCTTGACAGACCCAGTAGTTGCTCTTATTGACCATGGATCTGAAATCAATATTATATCTAGAGACATTTATAAATATGGGAGGTAGCCCATTAACACTGAATATGGTTGGGTGATCCGAGCAGCAAGTAACACACGTGGAAATCTTTATGGTGCTTGTCCAAATATGAAGGTAAAAATTGGAGATGTATCTATTGAACAAAACTTTTTTGTTCAGAACAATACTTCTTATCTAATAATTCTTGGACAACCATATATTATTATTGTAAGAATGGAAACTAAGGTATTAGATAATAGATCTACGTATGGTCATATTAGAAGCTAAGATGGTATACAAACAGTGCAATTTTTAACAATACCTGCTAATCATAAGCGTAATAGGGATTATCTACGGAGTGACTCATTACCAAGGATCGATAAAGAGTTTAAGGATTTTTGCAAGGTACCACTATAGAACAAGGATGTGGTGGTACATCAAAGAAGATATTCTTGCAAGGAGAAGAAAGTACCTTTTGTACAGGAGTTATAAAATTTTTTAAGAGTGGATTTGTTGCACACACATAATTTAATGATCTACAAAAACGAGAAAAAAAGATTGTGAGAAAAATAAAAAAAGACCTAAAAAGAGTGGATATGCTTGATGAAGATGACAAGATAATAGGTATATATATGGAAACAGGTTTAGAAGATATGTTGGAAGAACTTATAAAGGTTGAAGTAACAGATAAAGGTCAAGTGGTGCAAGTACATCCAAGAGAGCTCTACTCAATCATACAAGCTTTTTATGGTTATGAAATCAAAGTTGAAACTAAGTATAAAATTGTAGAAAGAAAAATAAAACCTGTAGCTACACCATTGCCTAGTGATTCAAACCACCAAGTTTAAGAGGCTTCAAAGGAAAAGGACTTACAAAATCTTGATCAAATTGGCCATAAGTTTATAGAAAATATGTTCAAGGAGTTGAAAGTGGGATCCATGGATTTTCTTCTACCTATTGAAAAAATAGAATTTAGAAAAATATTGAAGAAGCATAGAAAAGCTTTTGCTTTTGAACCTTCAAAAATTGGATGTGTGGATCTAAGTATTGTGGCACCAATGATTATATTTACAATTCCACATGCTTTGTGGAATCTAAGGCCAATTCCAGTACCTAAAGCATATCTATCAAAACTTATAGAGCTTTTAAAAAAAAAGATACAAATGAAAATCTTAGAGCCATCATTTGCACCATATTCTATTCGTCGATTTACAATACCAAAGAAAAATGGAACTCTACAATTTATTCAAGATATGCAACCAGTGAATCAAGTAATCATTAGAAATACAGGAGTGGGACTAATTATTGGAGAATTTTCTGAAGCAGCTGCTGATATAGCCATTTAATCTATTAAAGATCTTTATTCTTGGTATGATCAATTTCAACTTGCAAAAGGAAGCAGGGATATCACTACTATGAAGACACCTTTAGGGCTGGTAAAAATGTATACATTACCACAAAGAGCAACAAACTCAGTTGCTCATATGATAAATGGGATGAATAAGGTGCTCTGTGATTTTATTTCAGAAAAGACTATGCCTTTCTTAGATGATATTTTAATAATAGGGTATATAAAAGAAGAAAAAAAAAAAATAATGGATTAAAGGGGATGTTATAAATTTATATCTAGTCATATTTTGGATTATGATAAGATTTTATTATGGCTTGAAGAAGTCCACTTGACCTTATCGAGAGCTAAATCAACTTTTGGCGTTTGAGAGGTTGTTATTGTGGAATATTTATGCAGATGGTTTGGTCGTAAACCAGACCCTATTAAAATGGAGACCATACAACAGATAAAGGAAGTTTGTAGCTCACAAACAGTAGTACAAAGATTTTTAGGAGCTTGTATATTTTATTATATATGGATTTCACATTATGCGCATATAATAGATTCCTTCTATGATCTGCTACGAAAAGAGAAAAGGTTTAAATGAGAGAGGATACATATAGAAGCAATGCAAAGGTTGAAGCAATCATTGTCTTCTCCACTTGTGTTACATAGAGTAAATTATGAGAATAGAAAATTGGTGATACTTACAATTGATACTAATTCAATAGCTATTGGTTGGACATTGGGACAGGATAATGAAGAAGGGAATCGATTTACTATACAATTTGGAGCCAAGGTATTAAGTGAAAGATAAAGGTATTATCCACAAGTAAAAGAAGAATTATGGGAGGTAGTGACAGCTATAAAAAGTGATAGAGATTATCTAATTGGGACATTAGTGATAGTGGAAACAGATTATTTATCACTATTGGAGATGATCACCAATTGTAATACCATTGATGTTGCTATGTTGAGGTGGATTGCATATATTAAGTCTTTGAATCCTAAATTCAAGCATATAGTAGGCAAAAATAATCTAGTAGCGGATATGCTATCTCGGGTTGGATATGAACATGAAGAAAATTTTATTGATGATACCAAAGATGTAGGTACTACCTTCTATTTTTGAATACAACAAGGAGAGAAGGAGTATTCAAAATTATTCATGGAAGAACTATATAGAGAAGAATGGATAGATATTGGATATTATTTGAGTATGCTATCAAGGCAATCAAGATGGAATGATGTTTATTTCAAGAAAATTAGGCAGAAATCCTACAACTAACTTTTTCAAGGTGGATACTTGTAGAAGCGATGTAAAAGAGACAGTGATATACCACAAAGAGTAATTTGTAAGAATGAAATGCAAGAGCAACTGATTCAAGAATTCCATAATAGCTTGTGGGCTAGTCATAGAGGTATTTATGCTATATTTAATAAGCTTAAAGAAAAATATTGGTGGCATAATATGTATAGAGATGTAGTAAAGTTTGTGGAATCATGTCAAACTTGCCAAATGTATTCAGAGATTTGACACAAAGACGGATTGCATCTTACAAATCCTCTAGCAATATAATATAAATGGATGGTAGATTTAATTGCTATGCCTATGGGATTATGGCAAATACAATACTTGGTTTTGGCACGAGAAGATTTATCCAACCAAGTGGAGGGAAGAGCTCTACGAACAAAATCTATTAAAGGAGTTTGTAGATTTTTACTAGAAGATATGATTTATAGATACAAATATATTGGGAAGATTATTATTGATCGTGGAAAATTAGATACATATGAGACAAGGAATTTTTTTGAAAGATGTGGGATTAAGCTTGCACTTATAACAATGCATAATTCAAAGGGTAATGCCAAAAGTGAGCAAAGTCATCCTTCAATAGTAAAAGCCATTGTTAAAGTATGTAAAGAAAGGACAAAAGAATGGCCAAGATTATTACCATTTGCTCTATGGACTGATTGTACTACTCACAATTCAGTAATTGGATATATACCTACAAAATTGATACATGGACAAAAGCTTATTATGCCGATTGAAGAGCAAATATATACTTGGAATGTTTTACTTTGGAAAGACAATGTATTTAGAGAAGAACCTCTTGCACTTTAAATCCGTCAATTGGAGAGAAGACCAGAAGATATAGAAAAATCAGTTGTTAAACTAAAGGAGGTACAAATCAAAAATAAAGATAGGTTTGACAAGCAACATCAGTTAAGGCCAAAAGAAATTCAAAAAGGTGATTGGATTTTGGTGTATGATAGTAGCTTAGATAACTAGCATAGTACTCTTAAAAAAATTTCTAAATGCTGATTTAGACCTTATGTGATTGTAAATATTTTAAATAATGCCACATATGTATTAAGGGAGCTAGATGGAACACACCTTAAAGTTCTAATTGCAGGAAAATGCATAAAATTCTTCAAACAACAAGGTCAAGACATAATACATGAAGATATAAGAGAAGAGATTGACTTCTTTACACATGAAGAAGAAGATCAAGATTTTGAAGAGGATATTGCTAGAGCAATAATATGATGCCAACTACAACTTCAATTCTTCTTGCTGCATATCGGAGGATGCACAGGTTTAGAGGGGATGAATGTTGTATTGTAGTTTGAATACCATGTGAAAAAATTATACAAATATATTTAATGTATAATTTTTTATGCAATTAATTGAAAGCTATAACAGTGGATTTCATTGGTTACAAAAATGTGATTAGATTTTTAGTTTAGAAAGAATCTACTTAATAGGGCTATTAATGAGGTTTATACAATCTTTTTTTTTTTTGGTAGTGATTTTGAGGTTGATTTATATTAACAATAATTTATATACATCTTAAGTCACCTTTGTTAGACATTAATGATTCTTAAAATCTTAATTTATTTCTTTTATTTAGTATTTAAAGCACAAAATATGTAAATCTTATAAGAAGAAGGATTAAAAAAGGATTTTTAGTATAAAAAGGATAGTTTGGCTATCCATGTGGATGGATAGAGGTGGATGATAGAAATCTCTATTCTAATTGGCCAAAAATCATACCCAATGGGCTTCAAGGAGGCTGCCTGAGGGTTTATTCGGAAATAAGGTTTTTTTTTTATGAAGGGTCAAACATCAAAGGCTAGGATCATAAGGTTTAGGATTTTGGATCTGATTTAGGTACAAATTTTGTATAATTTGTACTTTTTATGAAGAAGTTATAGGCGCTCAAAGTTAAGGTGTCGATTTTGGATCTATTGTCACTCTTTTGGATATAACTTGTGCATACATAGAGCAATCAAGGATCAGCGATTGGGATTGGAGAGAGCACTTTCACGGCTATATTTTTTACATGCAGCTTGATGAAATTCAAGCTAGGGTGAAGGAGATATTGGGAGTTGAAGTCAATGCTTATAAACTTAAGATGAAACCTAAGAGCATTGTCTACACTCTGAAGTAAATATTATAGAAAGTGAATGGTTGGATCAAAAATTATTGAACTCTAAAGTTTAGTAAGAAATAAGTCCTTGTGGGTGAATAAAGTTTTGAAGGATTTTTGTAGAAATTTGAATCCTTTTTATATAAACTTATTTAAATATAAGAGGTTTTATATATATAACTTCTCTTTTGTAAGATTGTTGTGTTATTTGTCTTTTTTATTAAGGACAAATCACCTATTGGATTTTTGCCATCAAATTTTAAATAAACTCTTCACAGCCAGGTACCCACTATATTCCCAAATAGAAGACTACGTCATACAACAATTATCCCTATTGTAATTGGACAAGCTTGTTTTCTAACATATTTTTTTTTTTGACAGCCGTACTCTTCATTTTGTAGTTGCGTCATTTCTTCACATAATGGTGAGCAATGAGTTTAGGTTCTTTACAATATAAACACAATCCTTCTAAATGATGACAAGTCTTTTCTTGTTTAGTAAGAGATTTAAAATGTATTGCATCGATTTGCATGTCTTTTACTTCTAAATATACGTATTGAAAAGACGTTGATATTGCCATTGTATTATAATAATATTGAGGCTCCTTTATGAGACTCTGAGATCAAAATTCAAAAAGCTAATTGTCTCATTTCATAGCAAAATCAATTATTTGATTTAATGTCTCAAGATGGGTTAAGTTAAGCATCAATTTTTTTATCTCATATTGTAATCCATAAAAAAATTAGTTAATAAGTAAAACATTATTTTACTTGGTGTAATTTGCTAATTGTCGGAGTCGTAAAGCATATGATGTCATTGATCAATTATCTTATTGTAAGATGTAGATTTTGTTGGTTGCAACACAAATTGCATCATGTTCTCCATACATAGATTGAAACTCCGCTAAGAATATCTCCAAATTATCTAATATTGGATCATATTATTTAAAAAAAGATGAAAACTATGATAAAGCAAAATCTAATAATAGTATTCTAATAAATTTATTTTGTGATCTTTAGATTGCATAGCTTTGGGGTTGAAATTCAATTGCCGATTGTACTTGATTGATGAATCCTTAAAACTTAAATTTGGTGCCATCAAACTTCTCCAGCAAACTAATTATTGGTTCTTTGATGCTTAAATGGTGTTCAATCATAGGTGAAGTGGTATGGCTTGAAGCAGCTCGAATTATCTCTATATCTTCATTTCTTGCTAATCTTATTACTCCTTGTGGTGGTACATTGAATTAATGCATTACAAGCATTAATTCTCTCATTTGTTCTTATATTTGTGCCATTGCACTCTTCATTTTGACAAGCTCTATTATAATACCACAATAAAAAGGAAGAAAAGTATCTATTCTTATTACAAAATAAAATATTCAAAGAACAAAGAAAAAATTCTAAGAACAATATCAGTTTAGAAGTGAGTAATCTATAACTTCTAATATGCTTTTGTCTTATCAAGAAAAAGAGATAATTCACTCTTAATTAAGAAAAGACAAAATTGTGATTTTATAATCTTCACTCTTATCAATCTATCAAAAATATGAATTAAAATAGATGCATAAGTTAATAAAAATTATGTTAAAAAAAAAAATAAGATAAAAATATTCAAGGAGAAATTGGAATGACTATCGTCAAAGATTAGAAAATATATGAGACTCTTGAAATTAGACTAGAAGCAAGAAAAGAGTTAACAAGAATGAAGAAGGCTTCACTCTTGTCTCTATGTAAACTATTTATCTAAAAACTATGTGGCAACATTCTATAGGACCACCAATACATGTCTAATTTGTACGACATATGTCAAACTTGTAAGACAAGTTTTCAACATGTGTGCCACGTATTTAGCTTGTTTCACAAGCTACTAATATGTGCAATACATGGCTAGCTTGTTGGCCAAGTTTCTAACCTACCAATTACTAATAGACATGTATAAAGGTGATTGTATATTTATGAAGCTTCTAAGAAGTTTCTCTGTAAAATATTATCAAATTAATTTATTTTACCTATTTCTATCAATTTATATTAACTAGATAATTATTGGAATAAATCTTATATCTGTGATAATCATCTATCTCCATTCATTCACATAGATGGCCTAACTACCCCCTTTCACATTAAAAATCTCTTTCTAATTTTTTTTCTTATAAGATTCACACAATATGTATTCTAAATACCAAATAAAAGAACTAAATAAGATCTTAAAGATCACCAATGTATAATAAAGGTGTATAAAAGTTATTATCAATATAAATCAATCTCAAAATTATTATTAATATATATATATATATATATATATATATATATATATATATAAACCTCAATAATAATCTTTTTAGATAGATTCTTTTTAAATTAACAATCTAATCATATCTTATAACCAATAAAATTTATTATTATGGCTTTCACTTAATTGTATAATAAATTATACATTAAATATATATATATAATTTTTTCACATGGTAGCTGAATCACAACATGACAAAGCGGAATATGGGATCTTCAAATTAAACTTGTAAGGATTGAGGAAAAGACTTCTACAATGAATTCAAAAGCTACTATTAAGCAAAGATTATTTTTTAAAAAGATGAAAAAAGTAGCATTAAAATATATTGGTGATTTTTTTTAAACTAATTTTGATAAAAGAGGTATAAAAGCACTGATTAAAGATTATTTGGCAACAAATGGGATTATAATGATGGAAGTTACAAGTTATGGTACTAGGATGGATGAAAATTGAGATTTTTTTGGAAATATTGAAACAAGTGGACTTTGGTCTTCTTCCATTTTTACAATGTATAAAAAGAACATGCCACAAAAAGCTTTATTAAGGACTGCTACAATAATTCATGGAACTATAGATTGGGAGGATCTTGTAGAAGCTTTGTCAATGCATGCCTATATTACTAAGAACCAATATAATGCCTTGATAGAAGAAAAGAGAAGACATGATTCTAATGAGATAAGAGAAGAAAGTTCTTCCAAGAGGCAAATTCAAGGAGATAATGCTCATGAGATGGCTTGATAAGAGTTACCATCAAAAGATGCCTCAATATTATTAAAGATAAAATCAAACAATTTAGGAGAAAAAAATAAGTCTATGACTTACAAACTTCTCTTTGATATTGAAGCAGCAACAAATTTAAAGAGGGTGCTTAAAGAATGTGTGCTCAATGCTAAAATTGAATTTATATTGAAAGAGATATTGGATATTGTAAAGAAAGAATTTCATGATGTCACTATTGACAGCATTAAGCGGAAGAGGCAATTAATGGGTGAATCTAGATCAAATCATGCTATTGATGCATATGTATGTGAGGATGAAGAAGATGAAATTGGCAATTGTTACAAACAATCAACAAATAGAGGAAGGAATTATAATCAAAGAGTACATTTTGATGATCTAAGTGACAAGGAAAAAGAAATTTCAAGTTATTATACTTGAAAGTATTAGACTAGAATAATTACAAAGGTATTAGTGAAGATTGGAGATTGGATGAGCTAGTTGTTATTTTTATTGACTATGGTTTGAAAATAAATCTTATATCTAAGAATCTTTATATGAAACAAAAGTGGCCAATTAATATGGAGTATGGATGGATAATATGAGCAGCTAATAATACAGAAGGTGAATTATATGGTGTTTGCCCAAATATGAAAATTTGGATCGGTGATGTTGTAATAGAATAAAATTTCTTTATTTAAGATGCAATATCTTATTCTTTTATTTTAAGACAACCATATATTATTGCAACTTGGATAGAAACAAAAGTGCTTGATGATAGTTCAGCTTATGTACAAATTCATGGTGAGGATGAGAGAAGGGCAATACAATTTTTGATTGTGCCTTCAAATCATAAATGCAAATGAGACAAATTGAGAGAGAATCCATTCCCAAGGGTTGTTGAAGAATTTATAGATTTTTGAGAAATATCACTATAAAGCGGGATTATAGAAGTACAAAAGAAGAGGTACTCTCGCAAGATGTAGGTGCATTTGATACAAGTTTTATTGATAATTTTGAAAATGGAAGTATTATATATAAGAAAATTACATATTTAAAAAAGAAAGAAAGAAAGAAACTATGTGATATCAAAAAAGAATTATATGAATTAGGGACATTAAAGGATGATGAAACAATTTTTGGTATTTATGAAGAGAATAGATTGGAAGATTCTTTAGAATTAATTGCATCAATTGGATTAAAAGATGATAATAAGATTGTACAAATTCATTCAAGAAAAATTTATTCTATATTTGAATCTTTTCAAGCACCAGAGATTATGGTTGAAATAAAACATAAAATAATAGATAAGAAGGTAAAACCTATTGCTGAATCTTTGCCAAAAGATTCTAAAGAACAAATGGAAAAAACATCAAGAAAAAAGAACTTAAGAGATCCAAAGAATATTGGATACAAATTCATTAAAGAAACTTTTGAAGAATTAAAGATTAATTCTGATAGTTCTTTGTTGCTAGAGGAAATTGAGTACTTCAAAGAGATGTTAATAAAATAAGATAAATCATTTACTTTTGAATCTCATGAAATTGAGTGTGGATCCAAATATTATGACTCCCATGGTTATTTTTACTATATTGTATGTATCTTGGAATTTGATGCAAATTCCAATACCACGAGCACATTTGCAAAGTTTGGTGGAATTATTGAAAGAAAAGATGAAGATGAAGATTTTGGAGCCTTTTTTTGCACCATATTCTAGTCAATGGTTTACAGCGCCTAAGAAAAATGGATCATTATAATTTATTCAAGATATGCAATCAATAAATGCAATGACTATCAGAAATATAGGAATTAGACCAATAGTGCATGAATTTATTGAAATATTTACAAGAAGGGCAATCTATTCAATAGGTGATTTATATTCAAGCTATGACCAATTTCAACTTGCAATAGAAAGTAGAGACATGACAACAATGAGAACACCGCTTGGATTAGTTAAAATATAAATTCTTCCTCAAGGTGCTACGAACTTAGTTGCACATATAATGAATGGGATGAATAGGATATTGAAAGATCTTATTCTTGAGAAGACTATGCCTTTTTTAAATAATGTTCTTATAAAAGGGTGCAAGGAAGAAGATAAGGATGAAACTCTAGATAAGAGAGGATGTCGCAAGTATGTTATTGATTATATACAAGATTGTGAAAAGATATTGATTTGGCTTGAAGAAGTTCATCTTATGTTATCGAATTTAAAATCTATATTTGGAATATAAAAAGTTATAATTATTGGATATTTATATGGATTTTATGGAAAGAAATCAGATCCAATCAAAGTTGATGTAATTGAGAGAATAAAAGAAGATTGCAGTTCTTTAACAGAGATGCAAAGGTTTTTGGATTTATGTGTATTCTATCATATTTGGATTCTTTACTGTGCTCATATAGCAGATCCATTGTATAAATTATTACGCAAGGATTATTGATTTAAATAGAAAAAAAAGCATATCAAAGCAATGTAAAGATTGAAGGATTTATTGACATTACTTCCAATGTTAAGAAAAATTGATTATAAGTGCAATAGACCTATGATTATTATAACGGATATTAATCCAATTGCTATTAGATAGATTATAGGTCAATATGATTTAAATGAACATAGATTTGTAGTTCAATTTGGGACTAGGATTTTAAATACTCACCAACATGCATATTCACAAGTGAAAGGGAATTATGGGGAGTTGTTTCAGCTATGAAAGCTAAAAAAGATTATTTAATTGGGACAATGGTGGTGATTGAAACAAATTGTTTGCCTTTTCTTGAGATGATTATTAATTGTACATCATCAGATATTATAATATTGAGGTAGATTGCTTATATTAAGTCATTAAATCCAAAGTTTAAACATGTTGCAAAAAAAGATAATCCGATAGTAGATATGCTATCTTAAGCAAAATATAATGGAGAAAATGAGATGATTGAGGATATTGATGATGTAGATACAAAATTTTATTCAGTTTTACAATTGAATAAAGAAGATAAGTCATTTCATAAAAAAAATTATAAAGGCAAGTTATTAGATATTGGACATTATTTGAGTACATTAACCAAATATATTGATTGGTTGATTGAAAAATTTAAACAAATCAAGAAAAAGGCATACAAGTTCATATTATAAGGAGGATTTTTATAGAAGAGGTCAAAATCAAATATTGGAATGCCACAACAAGTAATAGGTACCAAAGAAGATCAACAAAAATTATTCAAGAAATTTCATGATAGTCTATGGGCGGGGCATAGAGGAATCCGAGCTAGTTTTGTTAAATTAAAAGAACGATATTGGTGGAAAAATATGTATTGAGATGTGACTTCATTTATAGAATCTTGTATAATTTGTCAAATATATTCAAATATACATCATTGAAATGATCTACATCCAACATATCCTTTGGCTATTCATTTTAAATAGGTTGTAGATTTGATTATTATGCCAATGGGATTATGACAAATGAGGTATTTAATTTTGGCTTGTAAAGATTTTTGAAACCAAGTGGAAGACAAGGCATTAAGAACAAAGTCTATAGAAGGAATCTGTAGATTTTTATTTGAGGATGCGTAAAAAAGATCACTACAAATCGTGGAGAATTGGATGCACATGAAGCTCGTGAATTTTTTAAAAGATGTGGAATTAAATTATCATTAACTATTGTTTATAATCCAAAGAGGAATGCAAAGAGTGAACGTGGACACCCACCAATTATAAGAGCCTTAATTAAAATTTGTAATAGAAGAATAAAAGAATGACCTCGATTTCTACCTTATGCATTATAGACTGATCGAATAATATATAGTTCAGTGACGGGATATATGCTAGTAGAACTTATAACACGTCAAAAACCTATTATGCCAATTGAAGAACATGTGCCAATTTGGAATATGCTACCTTAGGAAGATGAATTAACAAGAGAAGAGTTGTTTGCTATTAAAATTTGACAACTTGAGTAAAGATCAAAAGATGTGGAATTAACATTAAAATGATTATAAGAGGCAAAGCTAAAGAATAAGGCTTGGTTTGATAAATGATATTAATTAAGGCCTAAAATAATTAAAAAAAATGATTGGATACTTGTTTATGGTAACAGTTTGGATAACTAGCATACTATTTTATAGAAGTTTTTAAAACATTGATTTGAATTACATATAGTGGTAACAATCCATGATAATGCCACATATTCATTGAAGCAGTTAAATAGTACAAGATTGAAAATATCTAGTGCTAAGAAGCAAATAAAGATTTTTAAAAGATGAGATGAAAAAATCAATATAGAAGATCATGCTAAAGATATCAACAATTTTGAAGAAGATAATTATATTGGAATGGATGAAGAATATGATTATGAAGAACTTGATGCAAAAAATGAAAAAATGATATGATGCCAACTATGACATATAGTTTGTTTGGTGCATATCAGAGGATGCACAAGTTTAGAGAGGATGGATATCGTATTTTAACACGTTAATGTCATAAAAAATATAAACAATAGTGATTTTTATTTAATATTCAAATATCTTAGTTCAATAAGAACTTAAGATACTTAAAAAAGATTTTATGAAAGCCTCTTAGATTATTTTTTTATTTTAATAGCTAAGTTAGTTATTAAATTTTTTTTCTAATTATTTAAGTATTCTTGTATTGATATTCAAATCATATTATGCTTACATGAACGAAACCTATTAAGGATTTTTAGATATATATGAACTCCAATTTCATCCTCCACAACTAAGTACCCGACGCATTCTCAAATAGAACAATACGTAATATAACATTGTTGTTAGATGAAAATCTAATAAATTGGATATAAATAGTTGTAACTAGATGATAACAGGCACAATAGGATGATAACATCACTATTACATGAAAACAATGCTCTTAGATGAAAATCAGCATAATTAGATGATAATAGCACTAGTGAATAAAAACAGTGCTATTAGATGAAAATAATGCTGTTGAATGAAATCCGGCGCACCTCCAAGGCAGAGCAACAGTAGCAACAAAAAAAAACCTTCTAATTTCAAACCTTCATAACTTTTCCATCTCAATTCCAAATTTGATGATTCTTTCACCTAATCTTATTAATTTTTTCTATCCTATATAATAAACATGTCTAAATAAGAAAATAATTCTACTAACAATGAGATTGATGATAAACAAGGCTTTGAGAGGGTCTTATATATCCAAGCCTTTAAGCCATTTATTGACAATTATCATTGCTGGGAACTTACAAGTAACAATTAATTTGGTAGCAAGTGATATAACTTGCATGGCACTTTATCTTATTCTAAATATTTCTAACTACCAACTATTTTTTTTAGTACCACTTATTATTAAGAGATTAACCTACACCTCCTATGATCTCCAACTAATGCTATTCACAGAGAAGACCAATGGTTGGTATCTATTTGTTACAAGGTGATGACAAATTACCATAAATACCAAGCAATGGATAAGTTTTAACTCTTAATAATTTAATAAAACTTATATAAAATAATTAATTTATTTATTAATAAAAATATTAATTTTTTAGAGGAATTTGTTAAGGACCAACTTGATTTATTGTCATAGAAGTAATGGTTGAAGAGTAGAATAGCTCTCCATCTTCTTCCTTCATCATTACTTGTGGCTTCAAGAGCAAAATAATTCTCTATCTTCTTCCTTGACCATCTCTTATGGCTTCAAGAGTAGAATAATTCTTTACCTTCTTCAATTCACCATCTTTTATGGCTTCAAGAGTAGAATAACTTTCCATCATTTTTTTATCATATTCTAACTACAATTAACTCCGTATTTCCTAATTTTATTTTAAATAAAAAATAATATGTATTTTTTTAATCTAATTTTTAGAACTAAATTTTATTAAAACTAGTTTGATAATTTAAAGCCTTGGTATATAATTTAGATCAAAAAGCTTTATTTTTTTATAATTAAGAAATAAATAATATTATATCTTATCAAAATATTAAAAATTAATTAAATAAAACTTTTGTGCATAATTTAGGACTCACAACAAACTTGTCTAAGTATTTTCAAAAGATATCATTCATCAAATATTTAAAGATAGTGGATGTTATTCCAAAGGGCATGACATTATATTCAAAATATCCATACCTTTTTAGAAATGTGGTCTTCCATTCATCTCTCTTTTTGATCCATATTAGCTTGTATGCTCTACAAAGATCTATTTTAATATAGATCTTGGCTTGGCTAGGTTGTTCCAAAAGTCTTGAGATTAACAATAGAGGATAATGATTCTTCATCGTTATCTTATTCAATCCCTGATAATCAATGTATATATGCAAAGAACTATCTTTCTTCTTTATAGAAAGTATAGATGCCATTTTTGGAGACTTTCAATGCTTGATGAAGTTTTTTGTAAAATTTACATCAATATAATCCTTTAATATTGAAAGCTCATTTTAAGAAAGATTATAGAATTGGCCTAAAGGTGGTTCCATATATTCTTGAAGATCTATAACATAATTGTATGGTCAGTGCTTTGGCATTATATTAGCATTCTTTTTTTAAAAAATATCTTGAAATTTGTTATATTACTTTAAAATACTTATCGATGAAGTCATGTCTTTTTTAATTAGAATCACATTAATAATAAATGGTGTACTTTCTTTGGCCAATCTTATAAAAGCCTTTACTTCAACAAATAAAGATTTATCAATTTGTGATTTTTTAAGAATTTTTTTTGTAGAGATATCTATCGAAAATGTTACTCTTCATGACCTTCAATCTATAGATGGATTATAATTTTCAACCAAGACAATCCAAGAATAACAAGATTTGAAGGAATCCTAATAATATTGAATACAATCTATGTTCTATGATCTTTAAACGACCCTTCTATAGGTGTGGTTTTATAGGTGACACTACTAGAGAATAAAAGTTGTCCATCTATTATATGAATAGGTTTAGATTTTTGTATTATAGGAATTTTGTGAAGCTTAGTGAATGCATCATCTATAAAACAAATAGACGCCTCCAAATCCAACAAAGTGGTCGTCTAAAGCTTCTGAGGGCCAAAATACAAAGAGATTCTAAAATAACGAGTAAGTTGAGCAAAGAGAAAGAAACCTGAATAGTTTTGCAATATTGGATTGTTTAGTCATATAATCCCTACTATAGCTGAATATTGTCATTTTTTTGAACATTTGTACTCCTAGTTTTGATAATGTATTGATTTTGTTTCTTTGGGCAATTGGCAACTTTGTAGCCTTCCTTCTTATAATACAAGCATAGACTTTTTTTCATCCGATGCTTCTTTTCTTGTGGATTAAGAGCTTTAAAACATATTGTATCAAGCTGCATATCTTCTACTTCTGAGTGTGAATTCAAAGTGCTTGTTGATATAGCAAGGATATATTAGCTTGCGTATTGTTTTATTGAAGCCCATGAACATTGATCTTATTGACGTTGAAATAATTGGTCATCATATTTTATAGCTTGGCTAATAGCTTCATTGAGCAATTATGGATCCAAAAGCAATAATAACAAATCCTCCACATCATCTCTTAGATTCCAATAAAATTGGCTCATTAGGGCTTGCATGTTTCAATTGATGTCACATGCTAATTGACTAAAATTGGATGCATAGACTGATACAAAGCATACTTGTTGATGTAATATTTAGATTTTAGCTATTGTCCAATGAACCTTGTTATCTTTTTTAAATGATTCCATAAAAACTTCAAAGTTACTCAAAATTGGTGAACTTTTTTCAAACAAGAGAAAAAATCATGATAATACTTGCTTTGTAAGCAAGATACCAACCAATCCAATCTGTGATTCTTTTGTCAAATAAGTATCGGGTTGTAGGACTATTATTAATTGAATTTGGTTGACAAATTCTAGAAACTTTGAATGAATACCATCATATTTCTCTGGAAGACTAATTTGAGGTTTCTTACATTGTTGAATAAGTAAATTTTTTTGGCGTAGAATAACTAGTATTGCATCTTCAAGCACAGAAGTTGGAAGTGGATGTAGTCTAAATTGTAGTGCTTTAGATGTTATGTTGTTACAAAGTTTTACAACAATCCCTTCAATTTCCGCAATCCTAGCAGATAAATAGTAAGAGCACTTATAATGGCATTTAACTTGGACTCAAAAGATTTGGTCATACTAATATCTTAACCTCTAATCATTTTTTAAAAAAAGAAGAAATAAATCTATAATAAGATAGTATCAATTTAGAAGAGGATAATTTGTAACTTCTAAAATACTTTAAGACCTTCAAAAAGAAAGGTGATTCACTCTCTTACAAGAAAAACAAAGTTCTAATATTATGACAAAAAAAATAACAATTTAAAGGAGGATAATCAACAAATTTTAAAGTGCTAGTATACCTTCAAGTAGAGGGGTAATCCACTCTCTAACAAGAAGGATCCAACTTTGATATTGAAGATGAGATCAGTCTTGACAAATTATCAAAGACATAAGAATACAGAACAAGAGACTTAAACTAGAACAAGGTTTCCAGAAGAAATCAACAAGAACTTGAATTAACTAGATGAATATACAAATAATACCAAGAAAAATGAGCTAAAATTCTAAGAAATGCATTATCAAGACTAAAGAATTTTTTTAGCCTTGATTCTTATATATATTCTTATCTAAGATGCTTCTTGAGTGGCTTCCATCAAACTAAGAAGCTTTTTAATCAGCTTCTATCAATTGGAAAGCTTTTTAAGCTCCTTCCACTAATTAAGAAGCTTCTTAAGTTCCTATTACTAATTGGGAAGCTTCTTGAGTTCCTTCTATTAACTAGGAAACTTTTCAACTGACTTTCATTAATTTAAGAAGCTTTTAAAATATTCTAGAAGGTTTTGTGAACCTCTAAAGTGTATGTCTTTAATAATTAAGCTATAGTTAGAGTATTAGAAGAAGTAGGTTTGGAAGATGGGTTGATATAAGCTTTGAAGAACTTAGCTATAAATATGGATGAAGATATTGTAATAGAAATATATTCAAGATGAGCAATTAAAGAGCTAGGTTGGAGAGAGAAGCGCACAATTGGACATCAATTTATTCAAGAATCATTGCCTAAGTTGAAAATTAGAGGGAATAAATTCATAGCACATATCGGAGGATGTGTAAGTTTGAAGTAGGTAGATATCATATTATAATTGTTTATATTATACACAATCCAATCAAAATATATAACATGTTTATAAGTTCTAGTGTGTGTTAGAATGGTTAATAAAGTATTTAATAGAGAATTGGTATAAAAAAATTTAATTTGGTTTTTTTATGTTGTTTAATTAGACATTTAAATTATATAGGATCTACATGTTTAATACGAAGCTTTGAAAGAAGATTGGAGGCCAAAGATGAAGAATTAAACTACTAAAAGGCTTATATGGAAGGATGAAAGCAAAGAATGGATGAATGAAGGCAAGGGATGAAGCTCTTCATTCCTATTGGTCAATGGTCATGTCCAATAGGCTTTGAGGAGGCTATCTACAAAAAAAACAAGGATTTTGGTAATTTCAAAGAAAAAATTTAAAACTCAAAGACTAAAATTAGAAAGCTTTTTTTTTCTACTATAATTTTAATATAAGAATCAAGAGATTTAGAGTTTTTATGAGGGAGGAGTAGGCACTTGAAATTAAGGTATACAAATCATACCTATTGTCACTCTTTTAAAGATACAAGGAGTTGTATGAAAGCTTTTGGAGATTGAAAGGTGCAACTAAAAAGATGATTTCAAGATCTACATTTAATATAGAAGAATTATTATATTTGAAGTTTTAAAGAAAGAGATATTAGGAAACAAAGACAACATATTGAATTCTAAGACAATAAATAGACCATTTTGTTGATAGTGATGGGTTTTGCCATATCTTATGCTTCTAGATTAATTTTTGTCTAAATATTTTTAAATAAGTGTATTATTATGTTAAAAAGCTATATATCAAAGTTTCATAATATTTGGACTTTTAGTTTGTGAAATAAAAATAATTTAGTACATAAGTATTTATAAATAAAAGTTTAAAGCTATTGTTAGGATTTTGGTTATATCTAAGGATCAGTTATGAATCAATAGTTAAAATTTGTAGTAGTAATTTTTAAGAATACATCAATACTTCATATAAATTTTGAATAGATTTGGATAATTGGATTTAAAGTTATGGATTATTGAAATTAGGAAAAAATTTCTTCCCTATGGATAAATGAGGGTTTTATAATAGTTGTTGTATTTTGAATATTTTGAGGAAATAAGACATATATTAGATATAACAACCCTATAAAGAAGTTTTTTATATAAATTTAGAGGTTTTGTTATTTTGGATCTTGGTTGAATAATTAGTAGCAACTAAAAGCTTAGTACTTTCTTGAGGCAAATTCTCTTTATTACGACATATTAGTGCTTCCACTGTGAGAACCTTAAGGCATTAATTACTCAACAAGTGAAGATGGGGGATTAAAATCTTAGATTTAGATTACTTGAGGGAGTAGGTACCTAGGATTTATTTCAGGCATTTGCTTAGTTTATAGATGAAAAATAATGTATGAAAGGAGATGATTGAAGCACCACCAAGGCCTTACAAGTAGTGGTGGATAAGATTGGGAGGTTTGATAGAAGAAATATCATCAAATTTTTGAGGATATACACTTGTAAAATAGAAGTATATCAAATTTCAAAGGTAAAAACCATCACTACCATTGATATAGTAATAATACCTGAGATTAGGGAGAGAGCGCAAGAATTGTATGAAGGAATTATATCATGGAGTAGATTTGAAAAGCTTCTAAAAGATGAATTTTTTGAGGAAGATAGAGAGAAGATGATCAAAAGATTATTTTTAGAGTAGATTAAACAAAGGCTAAGGAATCAAATGGCTTCAAATAAATTAATCAAAGAATTTAAAACAAAATTTAGTCAACTACTAAGGCATGAGAAGTAGCCATTGGAAACTAAGAAGATTGAGCTATTCTTACAAGCAATTGATAAATACTTAGAGGATAAGCTGCTCTTTCATCTGGTAGATAGGACAACTAAGAGTGGATTTATATATAATTGGAGGCTAATAAAAAAAATAATAGGACTTATAACTAAACAACAAAAGATCAAGACTTGAGATTGTTTATCAAGGTTGGAATCAATACCTATATCTCAAAATCCAGTACTATCTCAAAAAGTGATTAAGATTGTTAAAGATGATACTCTTCAAGAGTTGATTAAGGGCATGCAAGATTTGAGGGTAGAAATAACTGAATTGAAGAGATTTTATATAACAAGCTCATCTAAGATATCCAAAGGCTTGAAAGGATTTGTAGAAAGATGCATGTGGTATGATAATTCAAACTATAAGCAAGGTAAATGTGATATTTATAAAATTGCAATCAATAAAGGTATTGTATATTTTAAAGAAGGCAAGATAAGGCTAGTAAGTATCAATGAACCTTTAAGAACCAACTTTAAAAAAAGTGGTATGAAGAAATTGATAGAGGAGTAAATATGCAAGAGCGGTACTTTGCATGAAAGAGAAGCAGAGTCTTATTCTATTATAGTTGAGCAAAAAGCTGTTAAGGCTATTTTTCCATCAGTTATAGAAGTCATGATCAAGGGAATAGAAGCTATCAAAAAGATGATTAGATGGAATGATCCAATTGATGTCATGAGTATCAAAGTATTTTTGGATAGAAACCAATATAACGATAATATATATAATATAATAACTAAGAAAAAGAAGAGTAGAGCTATTCACGAGGAAGATGTTGTTAAGCTTGCAAAAAAGATGAGGTCTCTAAAGAATAAGGAAGCTTCATAAGGAATAAAATCAGAAAAGATGCTATCTTTTGTTTATTCTGGTGATATACTATTATCAAAAGAGTGGTGGAAGAAGAGCAAAGAAAAGGAAAAAAATCACATAACCAAGTCCAAAGGTAAAAATCCTACCTACAAGCTATAGTCAAACATTGAAACATCTATAAATATGAAGAGTATCTTAGAAGAAAAGATTTTGGATGCCAAAATTGAATTCACTCTAAGAGAGGCTTTTGGTATAGCAAAGAGAGATTTTTATGAATTAATTATTAATGTAATAAAAAAAAAGAGGCAAATGATAATTGAAGCTATTATGGTAGAAGTATTGGATATTTGTATAACTAGGGATGAAGAAAAAGAGATATGGCAAGTATTTGTACAATCTCTATTATTAAAATTTAGAAGCAAGATTGATATGGAGAACAAGACTCAAATGAATCATGTCGAGGATATGAGAGGATATCAAACAGAATGCAAATCAATAGAATTTAGCAATGAAAAGAAGATTATATAAGAAGCGTGTGTTACCATTTTTTTAAAAGAAGATAGTGATGAAATGGGAGGTGACTATTACTTAGTCCTTTATTGGACTAGGACTATTACAAAGACATAAGTGAAATTGGGAGATTTTAAGAACTTGGTATTGGCCTTAGTTGATCATAAATCTGAAATTAATATCATGTCTAAACAAATATATAAGAAGAACAAGTGGCCAATTAATATCAATCATGTTTAGATAATTAGAATTGCAAACAATGAATAAGATGATTTATATAGAACTTGTCCAATTGTGAAGACCAAGATTGAAGATGTGGAGGTGGAACAGAACTTCTTTGAATAAAATTTTGCTATATATTTGGTAATATTTGGTCAGCTCTATATTACAATTGCTAAAATAAAAACTAAAGTCTTGGATGATGATTCATATTATGCTAAGATTCATAGTTGTAATGGAAAGAAGATTGTGTAATTTCTTATTATGAAGCCTATTCATGAAAAGCATAGAAAATAGGTTAGAAAAATGCCTTTAGAGCCAAGAAATATTTTCTTAGGTTTTTAAAGGGCACCTATATAAGATAGAGGTATATGGGTGCAAATAGATTATTTCTAAATTCTAATATAAAAAATTTTGGATTTGGATTTTGGATTTGATTGGCAATAGATTGGTAAGTTTTTAAACAATTCAAGATTTGGATTTTATAAATAGAAGAAGAATAAAGAAACAAAAAAAAAACTTAAAAAGAATGGATTTAATTTTAAGTGCTTAAGTTATAATTGGAGTTATAGAAGAAGATTTTATATAAGTTTAAAAGAGCATAGCTATAAGCATAGACAAATATGTTGTAGTGGAGATATACTCAAGAAAAGTAGTTAAGGAGCCAGGTTCAAAAGAAAAGCACAAAATTGAATATTGGTTTATTCAAGAATCATTGGTTAAGCTGAAGATTGGAGGAGGTGATTTCTTGGCACATATCGAAGGATGTATAGGTTTGGAGGAGATGGATGTCATATTATAATTCTTTACAGTATGTAAAAATTAATTAAAACATATAATATGTTCATAAATTCTAATATGTGTTAGAATGGTTACTAAATATTTAAAGATATTGGTATAAGAAACTTTATTTAAGTTTTTTTTAACTTAATTTGATTATGGCATTTAAATTATATATGACCTAAATACTTAGTATGAAGCCTTGAAAGGAGATTGAAGGCCAAAGATAAAGAATTAAACTACCAAAAGGCTTAATTGAAAGGATGAAGACAAAGAATGGATGAGTGAAGGCAAGGGATGAAGCTGTTCATTCCTATTGGTCAATGGTCATGCCCAATAGGCTTTGAGGAGGCTATCTACGATAAAAATAAGGATTTTGGTAATTTCAAAGATGGCAATCAAAAATTAGAGACTAGGATTAGCAAGCTTATTTTTTTTACTATAATTTTGGTATAAGAATCAAAAGATTTGGAATTTTTATAAGGAAAGAATTGACACTTGAAATTAAGGTAGACAAATCATACCTACTCTCATTCTTTTGAAGATACAAGGAGTTGTATGAGAGCTTTTGGAGATTAGAAGATGCAATTAGAGAGATGATTTTAAGATCTACATATAGTGTGAAAAAAATATTATATTTAAAGTTTTGAAGAAGGAGATATTGGAAAATAAAGACAGTAGATTGAATTCTAAGGCAGTAAGTAGACCTTTTTGTTGATAGTGATGGCTTTTGCCATATCTTGAGCTTCCAAACAAATTTTTATCTAAATATTTTTAAAAAGATTTATTATTGTGTCAAAAAACTATATATCAAAATTTCATAGTATTTAGACTTTTAATTTGTGAAATATAAAGAATTTAATACATGGGTATTTATAAACAATGATTTGAAGCTACTATTAGGATTTTGGCAATATTTAAAGATCAATAATGAATCAATAATTGAAATTTGTGGTGATAGTTGTTAAAAATACATCAATACTTTATATAAAGTTTCAATAGATTTGGATAGTTGGATTTAAAGTTATGGATTATTAAAGTTTAAAAAAAATTCCTTCTTTATGGATGAATGAGGGTTTTAAAATAATTATTATATTTTGAATGTTTTGAAGAAATAAGACATATGTATTAGACATAATAGCCTTATGAAGAAGTCTTTTATATAAATTTGGGGGTTTTGTCATTTTGGATCTTGGTTGAATAACTAGTGGCAATTAGAAGCTCCATACTTTTTTAAGGCAAATTCTTTTTACTATGACACTGTAATCCTTATTGTAAAGATAAGAGCTTGGTCTTATCTACTCTTTCTTGATTGTTTCTTTAAATATGGCTATAAATACTTTAAAGAATAAATTCAAATCATAAAAAAGTCATGAATCTTTTTCTATCAAAGGTACAAACTAAGAAAGAACACTTCCAATTAGAAGTGTGCCTATGAATTTAACTTGAGTAAATCCATTAGGATATTGGAAAAGGTGCAATCTTAGATATAACTTGACTTGTTTCAAAAATCCTTGAAATTTTGATCTTGTTCTATCAAACTTCTCAAGTATACTAATCTTTGCTTCCTTCAAACTTATAGAAGCAAGGCTTTGTAGATTTTCTTATGAGGCCAATTTATTTACTTCCCTCAAGTATATAACTTCTTAACATAGGCTCTAGACTTCTTCCATAGATGTAGGAATAGTACTTTCACAAGTGATATTAGTGATTTTTAAAATTTCTATCCTAAGAATGTTGACAAGCTCCTGAAAATTTGTAATAGTTGCAAATCTATTCTTACTTCCTTTAAGTGTAGCATCCATGATCTTTCCTTCTATTTTAATAACTCTACAATTCAAATTAGAAGAGGGTAATCCACAATCTCTAATATCAAATAAAAAGTCTCTAGAAAGAGAGGTGATCTACTTTCTTTCAAAGAAAAAAATCAAGGTTATAAAACAAAGAATATTAATTTAAAAGTAGATAGTTTGCAATCTTCAAATGCAACAATAGAAGTGGGATAATCCACTCACTTTTTAAACACAAAATAAGAACAATGAATCTTTATTCTTGTCAAACTGTCAAAGATAAGGACATGAATCATAAAAGAACAAAATACACTCTTGCGTTATTCAAAATCACTCAAAGATGGAATACTATTAAAACTAGAATGGCTATTGCCAAAGACAAAAAAGAGTAGAGACTCTTGAAACAAGACTAGGAACAAGAAAGGTATTGAGAAGAGTAATGAAGACTTCACTTTTGTCTTTATATATACTATCTATCTAAGAGCTATGTGGCAGTGTTTTATAGGACCTCCAACATGTGTCCAATTTGCAAGACACATGTTAAATTTGCAAGACAAGTTTTTTACATGTGCGCCATGTATTTAGCTTCTTCTACAAGCTACCAAGATGTACAACACGTGGTTAGCTTGTTGGCCAAGTTTCTAACCTATCAATCACCTATAGACATGTATAAAGGTGAATCCGCATCTATAAAGCTTCTAGGAAGCTTTTCTTTAAGATATTATCAAATTAACCTACTTCTATTTACTTCTATCTATGTATATTAATTAGATAATTATTATAATTAATCTCATATCCATAATAAGAATATTATTTATAACATCATGATTAAATTATTTATATCTTTTTCATCTTTGTAACCATCTTAGTCTTTGTATACTTTTATTAAAAACACGAACTAAAATAGATATATAAATTAGTAAAAGCTATGTCAAAGAAAATAACAAGATAGAAATAAAGAAGTATGTATATTCAAGAAGAAATTGGAATGGCTATTACCAAAGACTAGAAAATACATGAGATTCTTGAACTAGACTAGAAGCAAGAAAGGAGTTGACAAGGGTGAAGAAGGCTTCACTCTTGTCTCTATATATATTATCTATTGTGAGCGAAAAAAATTGCCTCACAAAGTAGTTAGTATAAATATTAGGTAGAAGGTGGGATTATGATGGAAATAGACTTAGTATTTGATAATTAGCATATACAGTGAAAAAAAAGTAATTTAGATATTGGAAATTAAGGTACAAGAGGAAATATTGTAAAAAATTAGAATTAGTAGGAGTAAGTGATGTTGAAACATCACAAGGGTGGAATTGATTAGGCGGTGTAGTTGATTGTGTAAGCGGGATTGGTATTTGATACAGTTTATTACTTTAGTAAAACAAGAAGCCTGAGTGGCAGGATTGAATTGTATTGTGAGTGGTTTGTATCATGGAACTTTGGAAGTAGGGATTGGCCAATAGGTCTTCGGATCAGCATATTAAAGTCGGGTTGTCCTTCATTATTCAAAGTACCTTTTGGCATGGTTGAAGGAAAAAATGATTTTATTGATGGTTTGAATATTAGGTTGGCGGTGAAGTTTTGATATGGACACTAAGAGCGGTGTCGTGAGTAACTCAATAAGCTGATCTAGAGTACTAGAAATCAATATATAGAGAGAGGTGATGGGATGGTTGCAATTTTTTTTAATAACAGAGTAGATTGGGATTGCATTGGGTGAGACTCACAGTGCCATGGTCCAACCCTTTTAGTTTTAATTTTAACATAGCAAGCATAGAGAGAGTGTGATAGGATCCTTGTACATTCTAAAATCCAAGTGATATACTTTTATCGCATTGGCAGCTTTGGTCTACTAGCTTGCTCGCGACACGGAGCTACTCTCAATTATTGCTGCTTCGTTTTGGATGTAGAGGTAGGAGGAGGGTTTGGAGTGATTAAGAGATCCGAGTATCTAGGCAACGGAGATAGAGGTGATAGTTGCAAGGAAATTGTAGATGCGTGGCTGTGCCATGGGCATTACCACAAGCGAGAGCCCGTTCTTATGCATGTGTGTGCTTTAGGGCCTCGGATGGTGTGAATAAGGTTTTTGAGCTGAGAGGAGCATGAAGAAGGAAGTGGAAGAGGCGATAGTGGAGCGAGAGAGCGAGGCGCAATCAAAAGGAGCGAAGAGCTAGAGTCAGACAATAGGAAAGGGCAAGGACACAACTGCAGCCCTAGTTTTTTTGACAAAGATTTTTCGTGCTCTGAAAGTTGGTTGCAAGGGGTGGCAGACGTCAAAGTGGGAGGTGACACCGGAAGATTGTGGATTATAAGTAAGGCCTGCGAGGAAAAGGCAAGTATTGAGGTCTAAGATTATGTGTGGGTAGCGAGAGTGTTGCGATTCTTAGGATTTTCAGTGCGATGGATTTTGGAGGGATTTCAACAGAAGGCGCTAGGTGAAATTCAAACAAGGCAAAGGAAACAAGATAGGAGAGGGGAGGTCCGAGGAGCTATCTTTATAGAATAGAGATTTGATAGCGATTCAGGGTGGTGTTGGTGGCTGCATATTGCTGTACTTATCTTTGGCATAGCTTAGCATGTTAAACAGCGTCAATGGATGCTCAACTTGGATGCGGAGGAATAGCAAGGATTTGAAAGGATAGTGGATCTTAGGTTGGATGCGGATTACTCATTATGGTAGAACATGGGAGTTATAGCATACATTAAATGTTGTAGAATTTGATGTTAGTTATAATTATAAGGTTGAGAGAGTGATGTATGCACATCTGTGAATAAAAGCGCAGATAATATCCTAGCTATTAGAGTTTGCTTATGCCAATAGAGGTACTAAAGGCGTGAATGCATGTGGCATACTAGACAATTGAAGTCCGAGGCTCTAAGGCTGAATATTGATGCAGATCTCTTGGAAGGTCAAGACCGTGTACGGGCTTGAAATCTCTTATATTTTTTTTACAAGTTGATTTTTGTATCATTGGAGTTTGAAGCAGGAACATACTCTGTTGCAAAGATTGGAGAATCTAATGGATTGCAATTTGATGCACGAAGAACGAGAGTAACCATTTTGAAAAATGGTTTTGTAAAAATTTGTTGAAAAAGTTTATTGCAAGACATAATGGTTCGTTGTGGCGATCATGATCGGGTTTGATGTTGTGGTTGAAAGTTGTGATTGCATATGAAGTTTGAAGATAGCAGTGCGGAGAGGATAGTAGAGTGGAGGTACTTGCAATGAGGCATGGATAGTGGCCAAAGGGTATTTGACGGCATGTGGATTGCATGGATGGCTTCAGGAGAGTTGACAGTTGTATAGAATGATATTGACGCCAACGTTCAACCATTAGTATTTTGTAAAGGATTTTTAGAGAAGAACGAGGCGACGAACTATGGCTGCGGAGGAGCGACGGTCTCTCAAAAGTTTAAGGAATAGCTATGCAGTGGACATGAAGAGCTTGTCATAAAGAACGCATGGAACTACATTGTGTGTGTTAGAACTTATTCACGGCTAGAGGATAGTTAACGGTATGGTATGTTCGTAACGAAGGATGGGACAGGTAAATTGAGTGGACAGATTGTCAAGATTCTATAATTTAAGCCTAAATATCAAGCTAGATGTTGTTTTTAAATTTAAAAAATATATATAATAAATAAATAAAGAATTTATTTTTAAAAAAAAATTAAAAATTAAAAATTAACATACCTTATATATCAACCAAATAAATGTTTGATAGTATCAATATGGCATAATCCTATTCAATTGTAAGTGTAGTAATTGGACTAGTTTATAGAGGTATAAATCAGATTCAGCCACTAGATTACAAATACAATTGAAGGTGGTAAGATTTAATTTACTGTAAGTTCGTTGTTAAATAGATTGTTAAGTGGAGAGAATCCATTTAACAACGAACTTACAGTAGAGATAGTTTTTCAAAAAATGGCTTAAAAGCTGCTACCAATTGACTTGTCGGTGATGCCATGGGATTTACTTATTATTGTGCCTTGTGACTAAGCTGCAACCACTATTCCGACTCACTTATTCAAATTTTATGGTACCAAGGATGAAGACCCTTCTTTACACAGATACATAGAAATCTTAACAATTTTATTGATCACCAACCAAGGTTATTATTTGGTTTGGTTTTCCACAACCTTATATAATGAGGCATATGAGTGATAATGTAACCATCCAGGGGGGCATTTCATGGAGTGGCCTCAAATACAAGGAAAATTTTTAAACCATTTTCATCCAAAAATAAGATAAAACACCACACTCATGGCAGTAGCTACAGTGAAACAAGCAAGGGATGAAGATGTGTCTTCTTACATAAGAAGATTTGAATAAGTATATATTAGGTTTGTGGAGAATATATTTAACGACGGCACATTGTTGTATTATAACACATTTATATAATAAAAAGCATAAATAAGAATAATTTTTACTTAATATTTGATTATCTTGGTTCAATAGGAACTCAAGATACTTAAAAAAAGGATAATAAAATCTCTTAGATTATTTTCTTATTTTAATAGCTAATAGATAAAAATTAGTTATTAAATTTTCCTTCTAGATTGTATAAATTTTATTATTACTTTTAAAAAGCCATAAGTTTATAAAAGTAGAATAGAAAAGATAAATAATTAATATGGTTGATACTAGGGTTAAATTGACGATAGGATTAAGCTTAAAAATTCTTAGAATTAATTGAATTGATACCCGGGGATTAACCATGTATGAGACATGGTCAAAATCAAACCTCCAACTACAAAAATGGCCACCAAGGGTAGGAAGTTGGACCATTTGAAGATCGGCAATTAAAATTGGAGAACTAACTTCAAGCTTGTTTTGAAGATATTATGTTGGTTTCTATAGGATTTGGAAAGACTTAGCAATTTCTAGCTAAAGTCAAGGTTTGTATTGGAGGTTAAATTTTTATGTAATAAAATTAGGACTAGTACTTTCAGCTATTGTGTGCAATTTAAGTAATATCTACAATTGAAAATTTAGTAATATGTGGGTGATTGAATGTGCTAAGATTGAATAAAAATTTGTGACAATCTAATAGTGAAATCGGACTTTACATGATCTTTAATATGAAGAGGTACCAGAAATTGACAATTTATGGTTGTTTAGGATTTTTGTGATATCTAAAGATCTATCAATTCAATCAAGGTGAAATTTGGCAGAATATTGGAAGACTTAAAGGACAAGCTATCTATCAATGTTTGACTGAAGTTAATAGTTGGAGAAGAAAAAATTAATATTGGGATATCTATATAAACTTCTAAGTTGGCAGCCATGTAACATTAGTGTGGTTTTTGGTGAATTTTTGACAATCTATAAGTTAGGTTGGACTGAAATTCTCTAAGCATATAGAAGACTTATATTTACATTCATATGCAAAATCTCACACCAAGTTAACGATTAGATTAAGATTTATAGCTTACTGAATTCACTGACTAAGATTAAGACTTGCAAGAAAAATCCTAGTTGCTTGATTGTCACAAGTAACAAAGCTATTGTGATTTATATGTGGATGAAGTTATCAAGAAGAAAGTTTTTAAGCACTTTAAATTGACTTAAATACTCTCATATTGTTATTCAATTCATATTCTTTTTATATAGATAAAACTTGTTAAAGATTCTTGTATATATATAAATTATAATTTCACCCTCTACATTGAGGTGCCTAGTGCACTCTCAAATAGGACAACACATAATACAAGTATAATAAAACAATTCTTCATATAGAGATTCTTTAAGAATTTCATAATTAGAAGAGTATTAGAAAGAAATCCGCTAACCTTAGAAGATGCTAAAATAGCAGCTAGAGAGGTGGATATTATAGACAAGAATTATAAATGCTTATAGAGAAAAGAAGATGAATCTATCTCTCAATTTATTTCAATTAAATCTTAAATATCTAAATTTGGAATAAATCAACAAGGCTCCAAAACCAATTTATTGATTAAAAATATAAGTCATACCTCCATGCTATTAGCTATTAGAAAACTAGTACCTTTAATTACATTACCGCCACCAATAATAGAACAACGAATGGAAGAGATGGAGAACCGGATGAGAGCTAATCAAGAAGAGTTCCAAAAAGCTATTATGAAGTAATTTCAAGTCTTATCAAAGCAATTGACTTGTGTGGCAAAAAACCATGATCCTCATACTCTACCACCTCAGATAGAATCAAGAAATCATATTATGGAAATGTGGTGCACCAATTGTGGCCAAAGTAGCCACTCCTATCAATTTTGTAGAACTGGTCTTCTACCAGCCTCTTAAGAGCCATATTATCAATCTCCTCATATGCTTCTAAGATATGGAAGAGAACGGAATCAAAACTTTAGATAAGAAAGATATTAAAGTAATTCCCAAGGATATAAAGGTGTAATGAGACCATACAAAAAATTTCACCAATATTGTGAGAAGTGGCATGTATTGGAGCAATGTTCATCAGAGAACCAAGAGTTTGGTTGTAATAATTGTAGGAGTAACCATCTTTTGGATGAATGTAGATAATCAAATAAGATTATACCATTATCAACACTAGTAGTGAATCTCAGGCAACAAGCTAGAATAAATCTGAGGGCTCAAAGACGCCGTGCATAAAAGAACCAAAAAAAATTTAGACCACGTAATCTATATTATAACTATGAAGACGCATGGCAGATCCATCAACTATCTGCAAGGTTACAAACTCAAGAAGGATATATACCTTTGAATTTGGGATGACAAATAGGACAAGAACAAGGTAGTAGATTAGAAGAGCAAAACCAAAGGCCACGTCCCTCGAGCAAGCAAGATGTTAGAGTAGCCAATAAGACTAGAATTAGTAATTTTTTTTATTGCAATTAATTTCAATAGTGGTAATAGAAGAAGATATTTTTTCAACAAATCTATTAACTCATAAAAAAAGATAATCAAAAAAATTGAGAATCCTAAGGTTTCAATATTAGCAGTAATGACTCGAGCAAAAATTATCTTATAATCTCATATTTTGGAGAATATAGAGTTTGAGGATAGCTTATCCGGAAATCTTCTAGGCCTTCCAGAGTTGAACAAGATTATCAAAGAAGTGATGAAATTAACTAAAAAATTAGATGGTGAACTATATCAATAGCAACCAATAGATATCGAGATGTCTTTTAATGATAAGGAGGACAATGAAAAGGAGTTAGGTAATGAGGAATAAGAAGGGCTAAGGATTCTTTTAGGCAAAATTGATCAATTGTAGTATAAGGTTTCAAGGCAGAGTCTATCCCTTATGACTTGTGGGCAGATCTAAAGAAATTGAAAGCAGATATAACCTTTGCCAAATTATTGAAAAAATTTCCTATAATGAGAAAAATATTTAAAGAGGGATTACAAGTGGCTAGAAGAAGGCAAAAAGCAAAGAGGAAGATTGTATTACAATTACAATCAGTAGAAAATTCAATCAATTTGAAGGCTATAGGAATTGAAGTAATGATTGTAGACAAAATAAGTTCCAAGGCGCTTGTAGATGAGAGAAGTGATTTAAACATCATGTCTTTTTAGACCATGGAGAAGTTAGATTTGAATTTCATAGGGCCCTCACCTTTTGTGATCAATATGGCCAATCAAAGCCTCGCCAAATCAATAGGTCAAATAAAAAATTACAAAATCATCACAGGGAGAGAAGAGTACGTATTAATTTTTTATATAATTTACATACATATGGCCAAGAATTCATTTTTTTTACTATTGGGCCATCCTTGATTAAGAATGGCCAATGCTATTGTGAATTGGAGAAGAGAGAGGCCTATAATCACCTATAGGTCTTGAAAAATCTAGACTCAAGTCTCTATTAGATCGATCATTACAAAAGACATGCACCAAGAATCATCTTTTGAAGAGGATTACAAAGCACCAATTACAAAAAGGGGCAACCAACTAGTAGAAGAGGTATTAGCAGGAGATGCAGGTCTAAGTGTTGAAATGAAAGATTTGGAGTGTTTAGGCCCTAATCTCTATCATTAAAAAGATGATGGAGAATATGAGCAATGGCTGAGAAAACATGCAAATTTAGCCTCTGATGAGGAAGAAGAAGTCAATTTTATTGAGGGTGTTTAAATAGAAGATATACTGGCACTTATCCTTGAGATAAATAGGAGCATGCATATAATGGAGATCAAGGAGTACTAGAAAATAGAAATACTTGAAGACAAAAAATCCTTAAAAGGCTTGTTGTGCTTTAAGACAACTTTTTTTGGCATCACAATGAGAGAAGAAGTTGTCAACTACTCATGAGCCATCAAAACAATTCAATTCTTTATTTTTATCCAAAATCAATGAAAAATCAATAATTAGGATAAATTTAGACTAATTAGTATTTATTAATGGCTAAAATCCTTGTTAAATAGATTATTCTTACTAAATAGATGTTCTTACTATTCTAAAAAATAAACTTGATGTATTAATAAAAAAATTAAATAAGAATATAGTAAATTATCCAAATTTAATAATAAAATGATCATTTAGAGCTAGGATCAATTATACTAGTCTAATTTATTATTAGAAAATAATAGAATTTTAAAAATTAAAATTCTATGAATTTCAATAATTATTTAGAATTACCGACTTTTAATTGTTGTGAGTCTAAATTGTTTAGCAATTGGTGATGTTAATCACCATATTAAAATGCATCTAGTTGAAGAAAATACTATGAGTTTTTTTAGATTATTATTATTTATTTAATTTTAGATTAGAAGATATAATAAAAAAATTTGAAGTATTTTAATAAAATTATAATAATCAAAAGTTGTAATTAGTAAATTGATTAGAACTATGCTTTTGAACTTAGATTTGGATATATGAGTAGATAATCTTAGGATAAATTTGTATTTTAAACACATCGGTGGTGTTAGTTTTGCTAAAAAGATAGTCTATTCTTAATTACAGTCAAATCTAGCCTTAAAATTAGGCTTAGGATTAGAGGCATTTTGGGCCCTTGATCTTGATTAGAGATTTGTAGTTTAAAGATGGAGATGTGGCTGCTATCCTTGGGCCGCCTTGCTCTTGGTTAAAAGAGGCTTGGGTGGCCACTTTTGCTCTCTTTTATCTTTTGGTGGCAAAGTCCTTAAAAAATTTCTCCTTGAAGTATGGATTCTTCTTTCCTAAGTTTGGCTATATTTCATTCATACATAACTTCTAGTAAGAGTAGAATTAGGACTTGAATTTTTAAGAGATAGTAGAACTTTTTATTGGCTTTTCAAACACATATTGTATATGCCATTTGGATCAAAGACAAGGTAGTGGCAGCAATTTTAGGGACATAGTATCTGCTACCCCTTTGACTTGGAATTGTGACTTTGGAGGACAAGATCTGGAGCATTAAGAAGAGTTTGAAGATGAAACTTATTAGAAAAGAAGTGCTTTAAAGTCTTGTTTATAAGAAGCTAAGGCTTGTTTATAAGCAATTAAGGACAAGGCAGTGGTAGTCATTTTAGTGACAAGGTATCTGCCGCCCCATTGACTTAGAGTTGTGACTTTGGAGGATGAGATTTAAAGAAGAAACTTATTAGAGAAGAAGCGCTCTAAAGTCTGGTTTTTGGAAAATTAAGGCTTGTTCATAGGCAATCAAGGACAAAGCAGTGGCAGCCATTTTAATGACAGGATGTCTGCTATTGGCAAAATTCAAAGCACCAACTTTGAAGAACGACGTCTTCTAAACCATAGCAAATTTGGAGCTAAATTTTTGGGAGGTGGTAGATTTTGAAGTGACCTTTCTAAGAGATCTAAGCACACTTGAATCCAATTAAGGACAAGGCAACAACAACTATTTTAGTAAAGAGAGGTTGATTCCTTGAATTGAAAACATCACTCGGTTAACTTTTCAAATTTTTTCAATTGTTTGTGATTTCCTTCTAGCGCCTTATTAAATAATCTTTGTATTTATTATTAAATACTTTTTGAATTAATTTCTCCTTATAATCTTACTCTTTTATTTTTTTACTATTACTTAAAAGTTTTTTATTGTATTTTTTTATTTTTTTGTTTCACTTTTATTGCCAATTAAAGTTTATACTTTTAACTTTTATTTTTTTATATTTTTACTTTTATATTCATCTTTTATTTTTTATCTTTTATTTTTTTACTTATCATTTTTATTTTAATCTTTTATATTTTATTTTTTATCATTTATCTTTTATCTTTTATATTTTATTTTTTATTTTTACTTTAATTTTTTATATTTTATTTTTTACTATTTGTCTTTTATCTCTTATTTTTACCTTGATTCTTTTATCTTTTTCATCCATCTATAATATTAAGGGTGTATCATCTAGAAGACACTAAGATAATAGTACTACAAATGCTAATAATAAAAAAAATCCATAAAAAATCTAAAAGACTAATTTTTTTTCTAATTCAATCAAATAAAAACATAAAAAGTCTTATGGTGAGTTTTTTTGGCTCACACTATCCTAATGTACCTTCAGATTGGTACAAAAATAATATTGAACAATCACATATTATAAAGGAGGATTGGAAGTATGTCTATACAAGTAGAAGGAGAAGAGCCTAAACAAATGAAGATGGAAAGCCAACTACGGGATGATGAGATAAGCACATATAGTGAATTGATAAAAAAATATAGGGATATCTTTACATAGTTGTATAAGGAATTGAAGGGAATACCACTTGATATAATTCAACATTGTATTCCTTTAATTCCAGAAGTAATGCCAATTAGACAAAAAGAAAGAAGAATGAATCCATAGCTGCAATTGGTGGTGAAAGTAGAGCTGGAAAGATTACTCCAAGCAGGTTCCATAAAACCCCTAGAAATCACTGATTGGATTTCTTCTATGGTACTAATAAAGAAAAAAAATAGCAAATTATATGTATGTATAGATTATCAAAAGTTAAATGCATGTACACAAAAGAACTATTTTCTTTTGTCCTTCATTACAAGCATTTTGGAAGAGGTGGCGGGCCACGAATGCTACATGTTCATGGATGGTTATTCAAGTTACAACCAAATATCTATTGCTCCTGAGGATATACATAAAACAGCATTCACGATGCCATAGAGAACTTTTGTATGGCATGTGATGCCATTTGGATTATGTAATGTACCGGCCACTTTCCAACGATTGATTATATATATATTCTTTCACTTGTTATATAAATCCATGATAGTATTTATTGATGACTTCAACATGCAATCTCTAATAGAAAATCATCTAGAGAATGTGAGAGAGACTTTGGAAAGATGTAGGAAGATGGAAATGGCTTTAATTCCTAAAAAGACCTATCTTACAGTACAATAGGGTGTATTACTAGATTACATGGTGAATAAGAGCTGTAGAGAACCTAAGCCAAAGAAGATTAAAGTCATCAACAACCTTAAACCTCCAACTAGCATAAAAGAAGTGCAGTGAGTATTGGACCATGTAGGATAGTATCGAGAATTAATACCACATTATGCCACTATTATGCTTTCAATAACCAACCTTCAAAGAAAGAGTTCAAAGTTTGAGTGGACCATCGCTTGTAAAAAGTCATTTGAAACTCTAAAGAGACGATTGAGCTCCTATCTAGTATTAAGACCTCTACGATTGGAGTTACTATTTCATATTTATTGTGATGCAAGTGTAATGGTTGTAGATAGCATTTTGTATCAAATGGTCAAGGGGCAAAGGAAAGGCCAAGATCACCCTATTGCTTATACAAATAGATAACTTAATTTGACCAAGAAGAACTACTTAATAACCAAATGGGAATGCTTAGCCATGGTTTCTTCCATGAAGAAGTTCTGTCATTACTTATTGAGCAACAAGATGGTATTTTTCATAGATCACATGGCAATAAAATATTTGGTTAATAAACCAAAATTAAGTGGACAATTAACTTGATAGATATTACTATTATAGGAATTTGATTATATTGTGGAATTCAAATCAGGTTCTACTCACAAGCAAGCAGATCATCTATCTTGATTATCTAATAATATAGAAATTGAACAAATTGATAATGGACTAGTGGATGAAAGCTTGTTTTTTGTGACAAAAAAATCTACATGGTACTTTAGTATTATTGAATTTTTAATCACTCAATAATTATTCTCAAAATTGGCCAAAGAAGAAAGAAGGAAAATCAGGATAAATAGTAGACACTTCTTAATGATAGAAAATAGATTATATCCGAGAGAAATTGATGGGATATTGTATAGATGTATTATAGATGAGGAGATCCTTAACATTTGTGTGGCATGCCACAATAGTGCATATAGTGGTCACTTTTGAGGCCAACTTATTAAACAAAAGGTTTTGCAAACAGATTATTATTGGCCTATTCTTTTTTAAGATGTGCATGCCTATGTAAAGAGGTGTGATGCATGCCTTTGGTTTACATAGAATGACCTTTGTATGGAATTATGCCTCCATATTTCCTTATTGCTAGTACCTTTTGAGAAATGGGATATAGACTAGGTATATCCTCATTCTTCTTCAAGAATGACTTATATTATTGTGGCAACAAAATATCTCATCAAATGGGTAGAAGCAAAAGTAATACATTTGAATGATGCTAAGAATATTTTTGTTTTCTTATTTGAAAACATCATCACTTGTTTTGGTTGTCTAAAAATTTTAGTGAGCAATCAAAGGATATACTTCCTCAATGAAATAATCCAAGATATGACCAATAGATTTCAGATTGATCATAAGAAGACCACCCCTTACCATCCTCAAACAAATGGACAAATAGAGAGAATTAATCAAGTTTTAATTAACATACTTTAAAAAACAGCTCAAGATTCTAAAAGAGATTGGGACGCCAAATTACCTACTATATTATGCATATATTGGATGATTTTTAAGGTGACCACACAAGCCACATCTTTTTCTTTAATATATAGCATGGAATCAATACTTTCAATCGAGTTTGAGAGCCCTTCATTGCAAGTAGCAATAGAAACACGATTAATCGATAAGCAGTTGCTAAAAGATAGGCTATCTATATTAGAGGCTCTAAATGAAATATGGAGGAGTCTTCAACATGTAGAAGTGATTCAATAACAATAAAAAATCATATTTGATAAAAAGCACAAGAAACATATACTTGAACTAAGAATGATGGTTTTATTACAAGATGCACAAAAACTTGAATTTCTTAGTAAATTTGATGTCATATGGATAAGACCGTATTTAATTAAGGAAGTTTTTTCTAATAATTTGGTACAATTGAAGATATTGAATGGTGATTCTTTTCCAACTTATACTTCCAGAAGTAGGTGCAAAGAGTACAAGACCTAACTTTTAGATTGATGACAATAGAGATTGTTTACCTATTATGTTGTGATAAGGTGATTTTAATCATTTGACTACTACTTTACTATATGCAATAGAGGTTATAGAGCAAGAGATTTTGGAATTCATCTCCTGATGGTCACTAATAATATAAGCTAGAAAAATTATCTTACATAGTAATTAGGATAAATATTAAATAAAAAATAGGATTAGGATGGAAATAGACTTAGAATTTGGTACTTAGCATACACAATAAAAAAAAGTAATTTAGATGTTGGAAATTAAGGTACAAGAGGAAACATAGTAAAAAATTAGAATTAATAGGAATAAATGACATTGAAACATCACGAGAGTGGAATCGGTTAGGTGGTATAGCTAGTTGTACACGCGGGATTGATATCTAATACAATTTATTAATTTAGTGAAACAAAAAGCCTGAGTGGCAAGATTGAATTATATTAAGAATTGTTCATATCATAGAATTTTGGAAGTAGAGATTAGCTAATAGGTTGTCAGATCAACATATTAAAGCCAGATTGTCCTTCATTATTCAAAGTATCTTTTGGCATGGTTGAAGGAGAAAATATTTTTGTTAATGGTCTAGATATTAAGTGAAGTTTGATATGGAGACCAAGAGCAGGGGAGTGATGTTGTGAATAACTCAATGAGCGAATCTAGAGTACTAGAGATCAATATATAGAGAGAGGTGATGGAATGGTTGTAATTTTTTTTAATAGCAGAGTGGATTGGGATTGTATTGGATAAGACTCATAGCTCCATGATCTAACCTTTTTAATTTTAATTTTAGAATAGCAAGCATGGAGAGAGTATGATAGGATCCTTGTACATTCTAAAATCCAAGCAATATACTTTTATTGTATTGGCAGCTTGGATCTATTAGCTTGTTTGCAATATGGAGCTACTTTCAATTATTGTTGTTTCATTTTAGATGTAGAGGTATGAAGAGGATTTGGAATAATTGAGGGATTCGAATAGGTAGGCAATGGAAATAGAGGTGAGAGTTGTGAAGAAATCATGGATGCATGGTTGTGCTATGGGTGTTATCAAGAGCGGAAGCTTGTTCTTATGTGAGTGTATGTCTCAGGGCCTCGGATGGTGTAAGTAAGATTTTTGAAGCAAGAAGAGCCTGAGAAAGGAAGTAAAAGAGACGACAGTGGAATAAGAGAGCAAGGCACAGCCAAAAGGAGTAGAAAACTAAGGTCAAGTAATAGAATAAGATAAGGGCACAACTGCGGTATTGGTTTTTTTAGCAAAGATTTTTTGTGCTTTAAAAGTTAGTTGTAAGAGGTGGCAGACGTTAGTTGGAATCTGCAAAGTAGAAGGTGACATTTGAAGGTCGTAGATCGTAAATAAGGCCTATAAAGAAGAAGTAAGTATTGAGGTCTAAGATTATATACACATGGCGAGAGTATTATAATTTTGAGGATTTTTGGCATGATGGATTTTGAGGAAATTTCAACAAAAGGCGCTATGTGAAGTTCAAATATGGTAAAAGAAACAAGATAGGAGAGGGGAGGTCTGAGGAGCTATTTTTATAGAATGGAGATTTGATGCCAATTCAGGATAGTACTAGTGGCTGTGTATTGTTGTACTTGTCTTTGGCATAGCTTAGCATGTTAAACAATGTCAACGGACACTCAACTTGGATACGGAGGAGCAATGAGGATTTATAAGGGAAGTGGATCTTAGGTTGGATGCGGATTACTCATTATGGTGGAGCGTGGGAGTTATAGCATATATTTAATATTGTAGAATTTGATGTTGATTATAGTTATAAGATTGAGAGAATAATGCATGCACATCTGTGAACAAAAGCGTAGATACTGCCCTAGGATCTGGAGTTTATTTATGTTAGTAGAGGTACCAAAGGCGTGAATGCATGTGGCACATTAGACAATTAAAGTCCGAGGCTCTAAGGCTAAATATTGATGCAGATCTACGAGAAAGAAAAACATTGCATATGGACTTAGAATCTCTTATATTTTTCTCACAAATTTATTTTGCATGTCATTGGAATTTGAACCAAGAACATACTATGCTGCAAAGATTAGAGAATGTAGTAGGTTGCAATTTGATGCATGAAAAATAAGAGTGACTATTTTGAAAAATGATTTTATAGAGATTTATTAGGAAGGTTTATTATAAGACATAATGGTTCATTGTGGCGATTGTAATCGGATTTGGTGTTGCGGTTGGAAGTTGTCATTGCATGTGAAGTTTAAAGGTAGCAATGCAGAGAAGATAGTAGAATAGAGGTGCTTGCAATGAAATATGGATGCTAGCCAAAGGGTGTTTAACGGCACTGTCGTGTTGTAGTTTGGCTACCATGTGAAAAAATTGTACACGTATATTTAATGTACAATTCATTATATAGTTAAGTGAAACCTATAATAGTAGGTATTATTGGTTACAAGATGTAGTTAGGTTGTTAGTTTAAAATGGATTTATTAAAAGGATTATTATTGAAATTTATATAAACTTATTTCTTCTTTTGATAGTAATTTTGAGGTTGATTTTATATTGATAGTAACTTTTGTATATCTTAAGTTACCTTTCTTAGACATTGGTGATCCTTAAAATCTTAGTTTATTTCTTTTATTTAGTACTTAAATCACCAAGTATATAAATCTTATAAGAAGAAGGATTAGGATAGAATTTTTAGTGTAAAAAGGATAATTTGGCCATCCATGTGGATGGATAAAGGTGGATGATAGAAATCTCTAATCTAATTGGCCAAAAATCATACTCAATGGGCTTCAAGGAGGCTGTCCGAGGATTTATTAGGAATTAGGATTTATTTTTCAAAGGAGTCAAACGTCAAAGGCTAGGATCATAAGGTTTAGATTTTTGGATTTGGTTTAGATATAAATTTTGTGTGATTTGCACTTTTTATGAAGAAATTATAGGTGCTCAAAGTTAAGTTGTTGATTTTGGACCTACTGTCACTCTTTTGGATATAACTTGCGTATACAGAGCAATTAAGGATTGGCAACTAGGGTTGGAGACAACACTTTCATGGCTACACTTTACATGTATGGCTTAATAAATTCTAAGTTGTGATAAAAGAATTATAGAAGTTGAAGTTAGTACTTACAAACTTAAGGGCAATAAGTGACCCGCTTACATAGTGGTTGTATTTTGAACCATATCTTAAGCAATTTGATAAATTTTTAGCTCAAAATTTTTAGAATCATATATGTTTATGTCACAAGACTATGTGCAAAAATTTTTTGGCATTAGAGTTTTGGATTTGTGAGATATAAGGAAAATAAAGCTCAGGTATCTCTGAGCTAGGGTTTTAAGTACCTACTAGGGATTTTGAGATATTGGACAATTGAAAATAAATTTATGGTTGATTCTTTTTTGTAGTGAAACTTAAGAAAATCATCTACACTATGAAATAAATTTTATAGAGATTGAATAGTTGAATCAAGGATTATTAAATTCTAAAGTTTAGTAAGAAATAAGTTCTTGAGGGTGAACAAAGCTTTGAAGGGTTTTTGTGGAAATTTGAACCCTTTTTGTACAAACCTACTTGAATACAAGAAGGTTTTATCTATACAACTTTTTTTTGTAATATTTTTATATTATTTTTCTTTTTTATCAAAGACAAATCACTTGTTGGAGTTTTGTCAATAATTTTTAAGTGAACTCTCCACAGTCAGGTATCCAATGTATTCCCAAATAGAAGTTTACGCCATACAACATATTGATAAATCCAATATAAAACATCTAGAGTGGAGAGTTTTGAAGAAATATTTTTGACTTTTTGTTATGGTTGGAGAATAAGGAAATGGTAGTAGGAATTGCACTGGGGCATCACTAATGCAGCTTAACCCTGTTACAATTCAAATATTTCAAGCATTTGCTTTTTATATGCAGCAACAACAAGCAGTGGAGCATAAGGAGGCTATAGATACTAAAGCCTTATAATCTATTTTTGGTATATTAGATCAATTTGATGGAAAAAATATTTCCAAGTATTTGAAATATTATTCTTGGGAGATGGAGTTCAATAAAGTACCGGAGAAGGACATGATTCTTACTTTTGACCTTGCAGTTGTACCAAAGCTTTGTGAGCATATAAAGAAGATTATTCAAATTCATAGAGAAAAATGGGAGGATTTTATCTTTTAACTAATAAAAGAATAATTTTTGGAGGATGTTGAAAGGATAATAAAAAAATCATTTATGGAATAGATTAATAAATCCAACAATCTTTTGGTTGCAATAGAGTTATTTCAAGTATTTGAAAGGCAATTTCTTCAATTATCTCAAGTAGAAAAGCTTATGCTTGAAAATGATAAGGTAGAGCTATTTCTCCAATCAATCAACAATGAATTATAGAGGGAATTGGAATTATTGTTGGAGGATAACACAGAAGATAATGGACTTATTACTGATTGGAAGAAGGTCTTTGAAGCTGTGGATATACTTACTAAAAGATGATACCGAAGAGGTAAAGTAGTGGTAAGACAAGAAACTAGGCCTCCACCAATTACAATATCTTATAGATAAGTACTAGAACCTACTATACTAGTAAGTATTATTTCAAATCCTATGTCTATAGTTACATCATAGAAAGATATAATTAAAGAGTTATTAAAAGGAATGAAAGATTTACAAATCAAATTGGCAAAACTAGAAGAAAAAAGAGGAACATCCAAGATCAAACTTGCATGAAAGCAAGGATATATACAAAGATGTATTTGGTACAATAGTATGGAGCATCCTTGTAAGAAGTGTGGAGATTTTGCTGATATTTTGTAACAAAGAATAATTTTATGGAAAGATGGAAAGATTGCATTGCAAGATACCGGTGAATTCCTCAAAATCAACTTTGGAAAAGGAGGAATGAAAAAGGTTTTAGAGGATTATTTATCTCAACATACTATGGCATTAGGAAAAGCTACCATTTATAGTATTGAGATTATAAAGAAGAAGGAGGATGTTTTTCACAAACATATAGACACGGGAGATTCATAAAATCATACTATTGCCAATTTAAATAAAAAAAAAATATTAAGGCAAGAATTATTCAATACAGCCACAATAATTAGGAATGCTACAGGATGGGATGATCCTATTGATACTATGTCTGTACATGTTTATTTGGCAAAATTCCACCATGAAGCTTTGATGGATGTAAAAAGAGAAAAAAATATGACAGAAAAAAATCTTGAAGAACCAAATAATAAAAAGAGATTTCAAAAGGATATAAAGACAACACAAAACAAAGAAGTACCTATATTACAGGGTAGTAGACCATCCAAGGTTGAGCCATCAACATCACACTCTGGAAATGCATCACTACCAAAAAAAAAATGAGAAAAAAGGATGGAAGCCAGTATAAATAAAGAAAAGAGTAACCTTGTTGCATATAAGCTGCAATCAGATATAGAGGCAACTACAGATTTGAAGGGGATATTGGAAGAGAGGGTGTTAAATATCAAAATTGAATTCAGGTTATGAGAAATTTAGGCATTGCAAAGAAAGAATTCTATGATGTCATTATTGACACTATCAAGCCAAAAAGACAATTGATAGGGGAGTCTGCAATGTCCAATGCACTAGATACAACATTAACAAAAGAAGAAGAGTTGGAGTTGGCTAAATATTGTATCAATCAAAAAGATCAATTTTACTTGGATAAGGATAAGGTTGATGACAAAGGTCCTAGTCATTATTCTAAGAAGCATTGGGCTAGAGCCACCACAGAAACTTTAGTGAAGGTGGGAGACTTGACAAGTCCAGTAGTTGCTCTTATTGACCATGGTTCTGAAATCAATATTATGTCTAAAGACATTTATAAATGTATGAGGCAGCCCATTAACACTGAACATGGTTGGATAATCTAAGCAGCAAATAATATACATGGAGACCTTTATGGTGCTTGTCCAAATGTGAAGGTGAAAATTAGAGATGTATCTATTGAACAAAACTTCTTTATTCAGAATAATACTTCTTATCCAATAATTCTTGGACAACCATATATTATTGCTATAAGGATGGAAACTAAGGTACTAAATGATGGATCAGCATATGCTTGCATCAAAAGCCAAGATGGTAAATGAATAGTATAATTTTTAATAATATCTGTTAATCATAAGTACAATAGGGATTATTTAAAGAATGACTCATTACCAAGGATTAGTGAGGAGTTTAAAGATTTTTGAAAGGTGCTATTATATAACAAGAATGTACTCGTACATCAAAGAAAGTACTCTCACAAGAGAAGGAATGTATATTTGTACTTGAAATGTAAAACTTTTCAAAAGTGGATTTGATATACATACATCATTTAATAACTTACACAAATGGAAGACGGAGGTTGAATAATAATGCTGGAGCAACAATGTGACGCCAACCACAACTTTGGTTCTTCTTGGTGCATACCGGAAGATGCATAAGTTTGGAGGAGGTGGATGTCATATTGTGGTTTGACTACTATGTGAAAAAATTGTACATATATATTTAATATAAAATTTACTACATAGCTAAATGAGAGTATGCTCTTATAATAAATAAATACATATTAGTGGATATAAATAGCCATATTAGTGGATATAAATAGCCATATTAGTGGATATTTATTGATTATAAGATATAATTAGGTTATTAGTTTAAAAAGGATCTATTAAAAGGATTATTATTGAGGTTTATATAATCTTATTTTTTCTTTTGATAGTAATTTTGAGGTTGATTTATATTGACAATAACTTATTTATATCTTAAGTCACCTTTGTTAGATGTTGGTGATCCTTAAAATCTTAGTTTACTTCTTTTATTTGGTGCTTAAAGCACAAAGTATGTAAATCTTATAAGAAGAAGGATTATAAAATGGTTTTTAGTATAAAAAAGGTAATTTGGCCATCCATGTGGATGGATAGAGGTGGATGATAGAAATCTCTATTCTAATTGGCTAAAAATCATGCCCAATGGGCTTCAAGGAGGTTGCCCAAGGATTTATTAAGAATTGGGATTTGATTTTCAAGAGAAGTCAAACATTAGAGGCTAGGATCATAAGGTTTAGATTTTTAGATCTGGTTTAGATGCAAAGTTTGTGTGATTTGCACTTTTTATGAAGAAGTTATAGCTGCTCAAAGTTAAGGTGTTGATTTTAGATCTACTGTCACTCTTTTGGATATAACTCACGCATACAAAGAGCAATTAAGGATCGGCAACAAGGGTTGGAGACAAAACTTCTATAGCTATATTTTTTATACAAGGCTCAATAAAATCCAAACTAAGGTGAAGGAGATATTAGGAGTTGAAGTCAATCCTTATAAGCTAAGGGCAATAAAAGACCCTGCTTAACTAGTGGTTACATTTTAAGCTATATCTTAAGAAATTTGATAGATTTTTGGTTCAAAATTTTCAAGAGTATATATATTTATATCATAAGACTATCTTTAAAATTTTTGTGGCATTAAGATTTTGGATTTGTGAGATATAAGGAAAATAGTGCTCGAGTGTCTCCGAGCTAGGGTTTTAAACACCTGCTAGGGATTTTGAAATATCGGACGATTAGAAATGAATTTACACTTGATTCTTTCTTGTGATGAAACTTAAGAAGATTTTCTATACTTTAAAGTAAATTTTATAGAAATTGAATGGTTAGATCAAGAGTTATTAAACTCTAAAGTTTAGTAAGAAATAAGTCCTTGCGGATAAACAAATTTTTGAAGGATTTTTGTAGAAATTTGAACCCTTTTTATACAAACTTACTTGAAAATAAGAAGGTATATGTATATAACTTCTCTTTTGTAAGATTTTTGTATTATGTTTCTTTTTTATTAAGAACAAATCACCTATTGGATTTTTGCCATCAAGTTTTAAATAAACTCTCTACAGCCTCATATCTAGTATATTCCTAGATAAAAGTTCACGCCATACGACAGTAAGTGGACTGCATGGATGGCATTAAGAGAGTTGACAATTGTAAAAAATGGTATTGACGCCAACGTTTAATTGCTAGTGTCCTGTGAAGGATTTTTGAAGAAGAACGAGGCAATAGATTGTGGCTGCGGAGGAGTGGCGGTCTCTCAAAAGTTCGCAAAATAGCTATACGGTGGACATGAAGAGCTTATCGTGACGAATGCATGGAGCTACATTATGTGTGTTAAAACTAGTTCACAGCTAGAGGGTAGTTAAAAGCATGGTATATTTGTAACAGAGAATTAGACAAGTGAGTTGATAGATTGTCAAGACATTATGATTCAAGCCTAGACATCAGGTTGGATATTATTTTTAAATTTTAAAATAAATAAATAAATAAATAATTTTAAAATTTTAAAAATAAAAAATAAAAAATTTTAAATTAACATACCTTATATATCAACCAAGTAGATATTTGTTGATGCCAATATGGCATAATCCTATTCAATTGCAAGTGGAGTAATTGAACTAAGTTATAGAGGTATAAATTAGATTCAACTATCAGATTACAAATGTAATTGAAGGTGGTAGGATTTAACTTATATCTATCTAAGAGCTATATAGTAATATTCTATAAGACCTCCTACACGTGTCTAATTTGCAAGACATGTGTCAAACTTGCAAGACAAGTTTCCTATATGTATACCACATATTTGGCTTGTTCTACAAGCTACAAATATGTGCGATACATAGTTAGCTTATTCTATATGCTACCAATATTTTTGACATGTGGTTAGCTTGTTGGCCAAGTTTCTAACTTACCAATCACTTATAGATATGTATAGAAGCGATTCCACATCTATAAAGCTTCTAGGAAGCTTATCTATATGATAGTATCAAATTAATTTATTTTATATATTTTTATCAATCTATATTAATTAAAAAACTACTGGAATAAATCTTATGTCTATAACATTATTCCCTCTTTTACAAACAAGTTCTACAAGGAGCAATGATTATATATTGATGAAGTCCAAGATACGTCAAATTATACTTGCCACATATTTTGATCTTTATTTCCTTTGAAGGCAGTTGATAGATGTAGAATGGATAGGATTTTTCTATTTTACGATACATAGTTGTAGAATTAAGAATAGCCAGTAAACCAATGAATTGATAGTTTAGAAGATAGAACGGATGAGGTAGTTAAAAAAAGTAGTTATCATCAGTTGTATAGCAATTAACATTGTTACAGTAAGTATAAATTGATTGGATATGGAAGAGTCAGGGCCAGACTATGATAGACTTGAGCCAAAATAAGCTTGGTGCTATCTCTTGTTTTTACTTTCTTGTGTGTTAGACTGTAGTGGAGAATCCGGATTACATTTCCATTAATTGAACCATGTCAATTATGGAATATAATATTAAAATAAAAAATTCAATTCAATATATATAGATGAGTAAGAAATTATAATTGATTGATGCTTGAATTCGGTGTGGTGAATTGGCAACCGCAGATTGAATATGTCAATGCAGTTTGATTGTGAGTGAGAATGTTATGTCATATTGACTGTGAGAGTTGAGCGGTGAAAGAAAATATTGGAGAGATGATTTATTTTGAAAGAAGTTGTTGGTGAGAAGTTATTTCCAGTGATTGAAGAATGAAGCGAGTGTAAGCAATCTATTGATACAATATAACATTGCCGATTGTTGTTATAAGATTGGAAGAAGATAATACATTATAGTAAAAAAATTTCAAGAAGATTGGATCACAAAGTTTATTCTTAGTTGAAGAATAATAGAACCGATAAAGTGGATGGCATTGTTTTAAAGCGTTTACGTTGTCGTAATACGTGAAGTCTTGCTTGAGAATGCTCCGGGCACCTGGCTGTGGAAGATAAAAAGAAAATACGCCACAACAAAATCCTAACAATTCTAATAGAATCTTAATTAACTTCTATTAAACCTTAACAATATTTTTCAGCTTGATTCAATCTTAAAGAAATTATAAAAGAAGAATAAATGAGTCATTCAATAATCATAATAGAAAATAATATATAAAATACTAAATTTAGAAAATACTAAAAATAGAATCTTAAAACCCTAAATCATATCTTATTCAAACCCTAGTCAATCCCTAAGTCAAACCTTGATCAAACCTTAGTCATACCCTAAGTCAAACCTTGGTCAAACCTTAGTCAAATCCTAAGTCAAACCCTAGTCAAACCCTAAGTCAAACCCTGATCAAATCCTAAGTCAAATCCTAGTCAAACCCTAATCAAACCCTAAGTCAAACCCTAATCAAACCCTAACCCTAATGAAACCCTAATTCAAATCTTGGTCAAATCTTAGTCAAACCCTAATCAAACCCTAAGTCAAACCCTAAGTCAAACCCTGATCAAACCCTAAGTCAAATCCTAGTCAAACCCTAATCAAACCCTAAGTCAAATCCTAATCAAATCCTAACCCTAATGAAACCCTAACTCAAATCTTGGTCAAATCTTAGTCAAACCCTAATCAAACCCTAAGTCAAATCCTAGTCAAACCCTAATCAAACCCTAGTCAAACCCTAATCAAACCCTAAGTCAAACCCTAGTCAAACCCTAATCAAACCCTAAGTCAAACCCTAATGAAATCCTAACCCTAATGAAACCCTAAGTCAATCCCTAGTCAAACCCTAATCAAACCCTAAGTCAAACCCTAAGCAATTTCTAAGGCAGTTTTAGAACCACAATAACTACCAAACAAACCGTTGATCTTGATTGAAATATTTCATACACCTTAACAATTAAGTTAAAAACACACACACCAAGTTTGAAGAAGATCCAACTTACCAAGAAGAAGAAAAACTTACAAATTTGCTCGGGTATCAGCCGGCCTCCTTCTCCAATCTTCACGCCAATATTCCAGTGCCTAAACCTCCTATTTGCACCGTTCAACTGCTTCCAAATTTCACAAGCATGTAGGAAATTAAGTCTTCTACACACACACATAAATTTCACCCCAATCCAACCGATAGATTGATCAAAATCTGCGAAACCCTAACTGACCTTTAAAACCCAATTCCAGAGACCCCAACTCACATAAATTTCAATAACCTTTGATCAAACCGTTAGATCAATCTCAAATTCACAGCACACATTGACAACAACAATACCCAAAAACCCACAAATTTCCAGCCGTAGATCTGCTGCAAAGCTTCTGGAATTGCCTAAACCATCAACCCTAATTTATTTCACAAAATCTCAAGTAGCCAAAATAAACCCTGACTTTGCAAAGCTATTACAAAGTCGTTTTCTCTCCAAATCACTCAAAATCAACTCCTATATAAAACCCTTCAAGTTCACTCCCTAACCCCAATCTCCGATCTGCAAAAAGACTCTCCATTCGCCGTCGGCATGCGGTTTTGTGTCTTGGGGTCTGGTTTCGACCCAGGTTCTTAACCGGCCCTCTCCGGGTATCAACTCTTGTAATTTTGAGGTAAATTTCTCTAAAACCTACTCTTAACTCCTTTCTAAACATGCCTATACCAATTATCTTTCTAATCTACTTTATTTTACCATATTTATGGCTATACAAAGTAAGTAGAATTTCTTTTTATAAAAGGCAGCATTAGCACCTTTTAATTTTTACTACCTCCTTGTCTATTATCTATTTTTTTAAGATAATTTTCTCTAATATTTTCATTTGAGCTCTTCTATAATATAATCACTCCTTCCCTCTTTCACCTAGTGGTCGTATTACTACACGACATCCACCCCCCCTGAACCTGTGCATCCTCCGGCATGCGCCAAGTTTGTTATTGTATTGATATAAAATTTTCTTCATCTTGGTCAAATTCTTGATCTTCAATTTGCTCTTCTTCTTCCATCTTATCACCTCTTAATAGGTTTTATTCTTCATTAAAACAAATTGCTTCACCTCTTTGTTTAAATAACTTGATTTGCTTTCTTGCTATAGATATTTTTAATTTTGTACCATCAAGTTCTCATAACAAATATGTTCCATTGTCATATACTTGTTTGACAATAGAAGGCCCAAACCATCTCCTTGCTTTTTTCTCTTGCTTTTTTTTCAACTTCTTTATAGCTACCTCAATATCCTTGAATCTCTCAAATTCAATTGTATGTAAGCCCTTTCAACTCTTTCTCATAATCCAATGGTAGCGGCAATGCCACTTGTTTAACTTTCTTGGCAATAGTCTTATTTTTAATTTCGACTTTGCATTATATCTATTAACATATTCTTTCACCTCATCATAAAATTCTTTAGATTGTACATTTATTACCTTATCATTACTTTCAAAACTTAAATCCAATAGTAATTGTAATTCACCTATGATATCATCAAAACCACTTTCTTTAAATATCTCCAATATGAATTCATCTTCATCAAGCACTCCACATTTCTTCAACTCATATTCTATATTTTTGACATTTTTCTTTTCTATTCTTCCAAAATTGTTTATATTTTTGAATAAAATATATCCATCCTGTGATAAAGTAATAATGGCCTCATCTCTTCTAATAAGCAGGAAGCCATCTCCCCTCTAGATTATATGCGGTTGTTAATGCAAGTCTAATGTCCATCTTCTCGTATATATTAATATTCTATAGTCAATTATTTCTTTTAACAATGCCAATATTTCCATATATTCCACATGTGCAAGTAGGTTGAAATTATCTTCTTTTCCACATGACCAAACCATTGGCGAGGTACAAATTTTGAAATAAGAAGACTTAAATGAAACCTCATCCACATAGCTACATATATCTTGCTTGCATCTTTTGTCTTGTTCTTTTGATTCCAACCTCCATTTAAGATGTCTATGTAATCTTTAAACCCATTTCTAATGTCTTTATATTTGAAGATTTTTAGATTTTCAATCTTTGAATTCCACACTGCATGATGAATCTTTTTCTTATCAAAATCCAATTGTGTCCCCAATACATTTGCATTATCCATATAACCTTGATTTTGGTCCAAAAGATTAGTACTCACAGTTGACCTGATTAAAGCCATTGACTTAATACCCTTACTTCTGATTCCATAATCTTCTTTTGCCATATAATTTTGTGAAATATCTATCATTTCTTCTTGAATGTATCCTTGTAAAACATCCTTCATTTCTTCTTGAATGCATCCTTGTAAAACATCATAACCTTGTGTAATTTCATAATCCCCTCCATAATGTTGATGTAAAATTTCAAAACTTCTTTCATCCAATCCATATATGGTTTCATAGCAATATGTAATTTGACTTTTATCATCATATTTATCTATAATCCCACCACTTTTCACATCATAATGATATGAATTCATACAACCTTCATGATTAGAACCTTGAATAGATCCATAATCCATCTCTTTTGGAGGCTCAACCTTGAATTCTTCAACATAATCCAAAGTATTAGGTAAAGCATCCTCACCTCCTTCAAATATTGAAAATCTCTTTTTATCATTAAGAAATATTCCATCGAAATTGCCATCACCAACTTGCATAAACTTACTCAATGTAGAATAGACATTGCTTTCATCCACATTGTCGTTAGTGTCTAAATCCTTGAGCTCCATATTGCCTTCAAATTTTTGGATATCTTGGCCTTCCATACTAATAAAATGAATAGAGTCTTTGTTCTCTCTTTCACCACTATCAATATAAGATCCAATTTCTTTCATTTGCAAAGAATTGGCTCCTCCTTTGAAGTCCTCCACTTGCTCTTCTATTTCTCTATTTTCAAGATTAATCCCTTGTATTGAGAAAGATGATATAGAAGCCAAAATAGAAGATTTTTTAGGCCATACTGCAACTCCTTTAGCTTGTGCCCTTTGTTGCTTTGCTAAAACAATCACCGCTTCTTTCAACTCTTCCCAATTATTGGTACAACCACTCTCCGTAGATTCATCTATAAGAAGCATAAAAAGCTTGTCTCCCAAGGCATCATCAAGACCATTTAAAAATAAGTCTATCTTTAAAACATCCAATGATTGTCTCTCAGAGGATGAGAGTTGATAAAACCTCTTTTCAAATTCTTTCAAAAATTCATAAAGATCCATATGCATGCCTGGTTGTAAATTTATCCAATCCAAAAACTTTCGCTTGGTAATCCTATCCTCATTTGCATCAATAAATTTATCTTTCAAAAGTTCTTGAAATTTTGACCATGTCTCCACACCCCCTTCAAGTAATCTTTTCACTTTGTTATGAATCCTAGGTTCAATAGCCAAATAGAAGCTTGAAATCATCTTTGCCTCAGGAATTTGGCATGCTTCCATTTCATATGTATAAACTTGTAAAAACTTAGTGATGTTGCATCCTTCAAACCTTCCAAATTTGTTGATGATTCCTTGCAATGCCTTTGTGATATCCCTTTCAATTGCTTGCATCTTTTGTTGCTCTTCCATAAAAATAAAAAAAGCCTTAAAATACTCATCAACATTTGACCCATCCAAAGTATTCAACCTATCCAAAACATCTTCCATTTTGTTCTATAATGTTCAATGAATAACCCTTGAAATGTCCCTTGAAATGCCCCAATAAATAACTTATAATACTTTAAAATGCTCCAAGATGTCTATGAAGCCATATAATGCTCCATGATAATTAAAATGTCATTTTTATTTTTTTTAAGATATTTTCCAAAGCTCAAAGCTTCAAAAAGCTTCAAAATCAATCCTCTTGCCATTTTGTCTTCTTTTGCTACCTCCACTTGTTGCTCCACTTGTAACTCCACTTATGATACTTCAAAATCCTCCAAAATATCTATAAAACCCTATGATACTCCTTGATATTCCAAATGCCATTTTTTTTTTTTTTTTTTTTTTTTTTTTTTTCCCTAAGATATTTTTCAAAGTTCAAAGCTTTTAAAAAGCTTCAAAATCAACCCTCTTTCCATCTTGTCCTCCTTTTCTATCTCCCCTTGTTGCTCCACTTGCAACTCCACTAAAAACTCCAATTGATGCACCATCCATAATTCCTTCTTCAATTCTCTTGCCTTCCATATCCATAAGTCAAATAAAACCAACAAAATCCTAATAACCTTCCACCTCAAGCTTTTACTCCAATTGAAGCATCATCCATAAATCTTCCTTCAACTCTCTTGCCTTCCTTCTTCATAGTCAAATAAATCCAAAAAATCCCAATAAGCTTTCACCTCAAGCTTTTATTCCAATTGAAGCACCATCCATAATTCTTCCGTCAACTCTCTTGCCTTCTTTCTCCATAAGTCAAATAAATCCAAAATTTTCTAAAAATCTTCCACCTCAAGCTTTTCACGTCGGGTTCACCAAATTATGTCGTAATACGTGAAGTCTTGCTTGAGAATGCTCCGGGCACCTGGCTGTGGAAGATAAAAAGGAAATACGCCACAATAAAATCCTAACAATTCTAATAGAATCTTAAATAACTTCTATTAAACCTTAACAATATTTTCAGCTTGATTCAATCTTAAAGAAATTATAAAAGAAGAATAAATGAGTCATACAATAATCATAATAGAAAATAATATATAAAATACTAAATTTAGAAAATATTAAAAATAGAATCTTAAAATCCTAAATCATATCTTATTCAAATCCTAGTCAAATCCTAAGTCAAACCCTGGTCAAA